>CM051038.1:56489385-56769385 GCA_027627225.1 Congeria kusceri | reverse complement strand
ATGGGAAAACTTAATCAAAATCTTATTGTGCATTGTATTATTTTTATTTCTTTAATGCACATGTCTTAGTAAAGTGCATTTCTATCAAATAATATAATTTATAGTGCAAAAGGAAGCCAAGTTTTCGTTGACATAGTCCCTTTAAACGTCTCCAATCAAAGAAACTGTACCCTACGGTATGTTATCACCAAAAGCGTCGGTCTCACGCAGAATAATTCGAACTGTTTGCTAATTACCGAAAAGCCACATATTGGCAGGAAGTGCTCTTTTTAACGAAAGTCAGAAAAAGTTACTGATCGATAGGCAAAAAACCTTTAGGGTCTGCAGACAAAACTTCGGGGAGGGGTCGGGTAAGCGGAAACAGACAACTTTGTTAAGCCTTACGGAAATTGTCTTCGAAAAATTTGGTTAAAAACACTCTTGTTTTATAAAACTCAACGATCAAGTATAAACAATATTTTGTCGAAATCAATTAGCATAAGCCGGCCAGGATTTTTTATTATTATTATTTTAGAGCAAATAATTGTTCCAGTGTTTCTGTGTTTGCTCTGTCAACGAATGTTCCAATTATTAAAGTTCTGGTATTTATAAACATTTTTTTTTCAATTTGCTTTGTAACTGGTATAAAAGGTTGGTCTTAAATTTTCATTAAAAGTGTTTCTAAAAGAAGTGTTAAAAACATTGATAAACACTGAATGTGGATGTCATCAATATCACAAAGAAAAGCATTTCTATGTTATATATAGGAATGCAATATTTATTATAACATCATGTAACAATGAGTTTTCTACAGACAACCTCCATAAACGTTTAACTGTTTTCAAAACTAATGAGCATGCTCATAATATAGTGAGCTATTCTGTAGCTTGTTTGTATTTGCGCATTACATAAATATTCAATCATATTATGTGTAACAAGAAATAGGTTATGACGGCCCTGTTGCAGAATGTTAGTTCGTCTTCATGTGTATTCTTTTTATCACCATTAAAATATCTAAATGCGCCCTGCAGTTCCGTTTTAACTATTTCCCCCAAAGGTAAGTCTCTTGCTTTCTATTACATGTGTAATATTGAAATGTTGATAGTTGATATAATCTAACAATAGGTCAAGCACTAAATTCAAATTCCAACATAATTATGATATACATTTTATTTCCAATTTTAAGACTCGTTTATAAAATGGCGGGTTGTATAATTGGCCCATATAGATTTTGTAATGTGAATTCTTTGAACAGAAACATAAATTAACGGCTAACATGTTTTCATCACCATCTTTTTAAAAATAATATACCTTTGTTGTAGTTGCGTTTTGAATAAATTATTATTATTATTATTTATAGATATTGACATAAAATGTTTTGTTTGCAATGTTAAGTTTAATAACATTTTTAAAAGCTGTAAAAGTTAGTGCAACATAAATATGGTCTGGTTTTTCCCAACGCATATTGTCCTACAATAGAATGGCGCAGACTGTTTTCATTCCTACAGTAGAACACTAGTGCGTGGTAACATAACGATACAGGTATGCACCCTTATTTTAACGAGTGGCCGCGTGTATTTAATGCAATCATAACATGATCAATTTCTTTTAGCGAATGTCAACACTATGGTATGTGAATACTTTGTTCATCTTACCAGTGTCACGTTCACGCTGCATTCATTCTTTACAGTTGTATAAAGATCAATAGTTGCATCCTATTTCAGGTGTTTTAGTGCATACTATGATGGTCAAACTGCATTACATTTTATTTCTGCGATAACATGGAAAGGCCTCCATTACATGTTATGGTTAAACGCACGTAATGCTATAACAATAATATACACGCATTAATATGACTTTTAATGTTTTTGTTTGGTCTGCAAATTTTAATCGAGGCGGCTGCCTCAGCGTACCTCAGCGTGGCTACGACGCTGGCATGTGTTTTTACTCAAAGTTTGAAGACATATAACGATAATTAACACTGCTTTTTAACGTTTCGATATTAAATAATGATGGGTTATTTCTCAGTCATATTTTTGTTTGTTTTGGTTCTCTATCATAAGAGAGAACAAAGAAAAAACGTCTTCGATAAATTGAGGTAAACTCGGTAGAATTCGTAAGTTGTTTCACTCAAAAAAGCAAACAGGCATACACCGGGATATCACTTTCTTGCTCATACTGCATAATAATAATAACAACAACCGCAAGAATAATAATATCACTTGAACAATATTCACGTATGCATAATTTAGTGAATTAAACAGAGACAAGTTTAATGTAAAAAAACAACAACATTTGATACGTTTATTCGACATTTTTTCTACTGAACATTATTTTCCATTAGAAACAATTACGGCCGATACATCATCAGCCTCGTTCTCGATTCGCTTTATCAAGGGAGACAACTCCTACAGTACTCGATAACGGGAATGTGAAAATGGTCTATTTATTAGTTCGGGTGTAACTGGTGTAGGGAACTGATAGCTGTAGAAGTTAAAGTAACAGCAGTAGCGGTAGCAGCAAAAGCAATAGCAATAGTAGTAGAAGTAGTTGTTGCACCGCTGATCCGAATAGTGGCCGCAGTGCAGTAAAACTATCAGTATTGCTAGTCGTAGATGTATTTTAATACTGAGCTCACACTCAACGATTCACGTATTTATGCATGACTAATTAGACAAAATACTATATAGTATTTTGGTTAATATTTTCATGATTTACACCCAATAATATAACTTAATATAACCATTTCTGCGAATCGCTTTAATTAAACTCATGTGTTATTTTGATACATTGAATGGGACCCAATAATAACAACGAATATACACAGTTAAAACAAAACTAGTCAGCGCGTGCTACAAAGATTATAAATATGAAATTAACATATAGAAATATGCATAATAAACTTCTTATTGATACATGTTCATTGGTCCTAGACACACTGCAGACGACATTAACGCCAAATCTTCTTTGGCATGTAATACGACCGGTTTTCAACGACAAAAAGCTGTATTTGCCAAATTGGAATGCAAAGCAATACCAACTATGTAAAACCAATTTCCATTAAACCCAAACATTGTCAAGATTAGCGCCACGACTCATGTTTATTGATACAATGCAATTAAAATATCTGCCCAGTACACACTTAATAAATGACATGTTCAACAACATTTATTTTCAATTGACTGAGCAAAGTTATTTGGCGTAAGAGTGAGACGAGTAGCAGGCTCATTCCCAAATAAATGCTGATTTATCCACCCTCTGCTTCCACGAATATAGATACACGATACGTGTTTAAACATTTAGGGATTACACGATATTATTTATAAACTAACTGACAGTTAAGTCCTTTCTTATTTAAACAAAAAACAAAATCCTTTCAAAAAAATTAAGGGGGGGGGGGGCGGGTTGAGCCAACAATGAAACATACTTTATGAATAATGCACTAACACGTTTTCACGTATGTTAACATACCAAACGGCGAACAAAAAACATTTCAACTGCGTTATTGTTCATATTTCGACTTTTCAGTGAAGCATTACGATACTCTTGAAAGAATGTTTTGATTTCAATGCGAGAGAAAATATGTGTTCATGAACACTCGAAAATAATTAATATCAAAGCAGACGTTAAAGTTAAAATTTGTACAATTTAATACGAGCGCTGGTTTTCGTACCCAGGACGTAAGGCGATGATTTAAAATCCATAACCCGTTGCAAAACAATGTGAAAGCTCTGAATACATCTTTTTTTGTATTTTAAGTTTTAGTACAATACACGTATTTACTATTTAGGTGGTTCTTTGTCATAAACATGTATTTGCAGAACCACTCATTCGCTTGTATAAACGACTAAAGGGAAACCTCGAACATATCGAACCTTGCGATATTGAATTTACACATATTTCTGCACTCGATATCGTAATTATTTGAACCAAAATATTAAGAAAAGCTGGAACCAGACGTCCAGTGAAGTGATGATTTGATATTAAAATTCAACCCGGGTAAAACGAACGACTGATTCAGTTACAACAATCTGACCTTGTGTTTACAGTGCTACATAGGCATATTTCTATGTTATACGTGTAATAACACTTAAATGTAAAATGTAGTCACGTAATTTTATGTTGTTTGCCGTATGAATTTTATGTGTGAGTCATTATTTTCAGAATATGTGTGGGCTTATGTAGACAAATCATGTTTTGTTAATTTGTCTCTTCAAAATCGTATAGTTTGCCTTGGGCTCGCTTAGAATGTCTCACTGCAGTGTATTGTATACCCGTGTCGGGCATTACCGCTTTAAATTATATCTATTACGAATGAAGCGTGTAAAGCGATATGATATAGCCTTTGTTTCAGTCAGCTCTGAGACAATGCACTCCCTATAAAGGCGTATTAGTTGTGAACAATTATAACACTTTAAAAATATATTTCACTTTACATATGAGTAATTCACTGTAAATTGTTCGTGTACCTTCGCCATTTCGTCTTTGAATAATTTAAGGGGCAGTAAAATGATATTTACTTTAACAATTAGTTTTTTATGCATCGTTCTTTCCCATCCTACAGTAAAGATTACGCATACTGTCATGAATTACTGACGTACATCGTATTCTTCTAGCATGTCGTATAAACAAACTAATTGAAAATTAGTTATAAAGGACATTTTTCAAACACTGGATGCTTGTTACATACAAACATTTTAATGATACAACCAGTTGGAAATGCATGCCTAGTGTGTTACTTCATCCGAGCATGGCTTTAGTAAAATAATTTCCTACAGTAGGTTTAACATACCCTTCCATAGTCGGATCATACCTGAACCGTATAAAGATAAATAACTGACATTCACAGTTTACAAGTTTTATAAGAGTTATCTCCCTTACCGCATATCCCAGTTTGATCTAGGGTACGTAAACAATGCCCCGACCCTAGAACATTGTATTGAGTTTGTCAGATATTTGTATTTATCTACTTATTTCCAATAATTAAATGTTTTTCGGACAAATAAATGATTTGATAGCCTCTACTTCAAAACAATGTTTAATTATATTTGTAACATGTTTTGAATATTCATTCAGTTTTAGAATCTTCAAGTTGACCAGTTACCAAATAAAAAAGATTTTAAAAAATACATCCCTACCTACCTACCCTGATATTTTTGGGCATGTAACCTGAAACAAACATATATTTGACGCCTAAGTGTTATTTTTGAACTCTGAACCTGTTGCTTAATGATACATTTGAAAGTAAAATTTACATGTCGAAAAAAAGCCCTGAAACTTCCGGTGATAAACCAACTTTCTTCATGTGGCCACATTATATTATCTATAAATTGCTAAACGACGTGTAAATAGTGTGCATTTTACTTTGAATGAAAAACAATTGCAAATGCAGTGATATCAGACTGTAAAATATATATTAAGGACGACAACTCGTACCTGCATGTACTGGCAGTCAAATAAGTCTTACAGTTACCTCCCTTGTAATGCCATTCTGCATATATTGATGCTTGTATGCAATATGTACATGTTATATGTTCAAAACAAAATATCATCCTGTACATTCCACATACTGCAACCGAGTGCCATGTACGGATGTAGATGTTGCATTGAAAAAGTACTGTATGCATGTAGCCTTTAAAGGTAATTTGACCAAAAAATTTAATCGTCCAAAAACTTTACAATAAATGATGTGTTTATTTACAGCTTAACACTCCAGAAGTACCAACCGCGACCGCCGAGACAAAGAAAACCCTAAACTGGAAGTGACGTAACAGATCCCCACCCCTATTAGCCAGAAATGTGATTTGCGTGTTTCTTCACTACTCCTCTCTTATTTTTGTGACTAAGCACGAAATATCTACAAGACATGGTATGAGCATAATAATGTGGACATATTTCATGTTCGATCATACACTAATTAACATTTCACAAAAGCTTGTTTTTATGGTGACTAGATATTAGTCACAGCTTGCAGATGACAAGCGAGCTCAGAGAAAGAGCAAGCAACTGCATCCTGCAGCAGACTCAACCTACAATTGCACCAAGTGCAACAGAGACTGTCACTCCCGTGTGGGTCTGTACAGCCACAGCAGACGCTGCATGACCAACTAAAACATATCCAAGGGGCGCCAATCCATTGTCTTCCGAGACTTAAGGATGCCAATGATGAGATATTAGTATTTCAGCATTAAATGCAATCTATAATTTACATTTCTTAGAAGTTAGATTAATGGGATTAAGTGAAAATTACAAAGCAGTATATACCTTAAACCGGTTATTATTTACAAACTTTTATCAATACATTGCCTACTGAATATTGGTATCGAAAACACAGCCGACGTGTTCTTCTATCATACACAGCTTCTGCCAACAGAGCACAGTTACAAGCGCTTTCAATATATCTAGCTCGGACACATTCAGCTGACACTTGTGAAAATCCTTCTAATAAATTATGTACTATAAATCACAAATTAAGTTAAAGCTGTAGCACTTTCTTACCGAAATATGTTAGTTGTTTAACGAGCCCGCAGGGCGAGGTTAAATAATTAACATATTGAGGTCAAAGGGTGATACAAGTGTATTATACCATATTAAGGAGTGTTGCTACAGTTTTGGGGGGGGGGGGTTCCCAATAATAGATTTTTTTAAAACTTTGTCTGCAAGAAATGCATACAAATACTATGTGAAAAATGAAATAAAAACATATGGTTACCAGTCTTGTTTTGATCTTATTTGCAACTTTATAACGTGCACTTTTGCATAAAAACTGCTATATTTTCGAGTGTCTCAAGACTGCCTTAAATCCCCAATAAAAGATGAAAAGGACAAAATTAAGGTTTGATGTAAGCTTATATTAATCAATATACATTTAATGAAAGCAAACATTACCAAAAAGTGCATTACAGAATGTAAATGCTGAACAAATCACATGTTTTATGTATACAGTGTGACCGACAAAGCCGAAGAAATTCTTACTGTATCAACCACAATTTTGGAAATATATAAAGTTCTACATAACAGAATTCTGCCAAACTACTTGAATGTATTAATCTAAATATGTTGTCAAGATAAAACAAGAATAAAATGTATAGGTCACCATATTATTAATCGAATAAAATTGTAAAAAAGATCACTACCTTCTCGTCATTTTTCACAAAATACAGCAATTTTACAGACCTAAGAATACAGTTTGCTAGAAATACAGATACAAGCTAGAAAACAAATTCATACAATGTATTAAATTCATAACAGATTATAAAGGAAACCATTAATAATGGTAATAACTTCAATATCAATAATCACAACTACTGAACATGGACAGACAGCCGACATTTGTCATTCGGACTAAATGATACTATGTTCTTTTTGTGACCGACAAAGCCAAAGCGATTCTCATTTAATAAATAATCATATTTCTAATTATATTAAAGTTAAAAGAATTCTGCCAAAGTACTTGAATGTTTTCATATATATGTTAAAACTAGAAAACATTATTAATCGAATTATATTTTAGAAAAGAGCACTACCGTACACCTTATTTTTGCATGTTTGAAAAATGGCACTTCAACACAAAGTATTCGTAACAGCTTAATAAACCAATAACAAGAATACTAATTACTTCTAGTAGTGTATAATAATAATAACTTCAATAGCAGTTATCACAAATACTGAACGAGGACAGTTTGCATCTGATTTTTGTCAGTAGAAACATGCATTCGCAAGGCACAAGGTTTCGTTTGGAATAAAAATGATTTTGAAAATAATAAAACCTCTTTGTATCTAGAATTGAAGTATATTTACAAAACAGGAAGTATTACATGCCTTAGCCTACTGTAAAACAAGTTTTAAAAAACATAGTCTAAAATGTATATTTGTTGATATCATGTCTGAAATTGATACAGAATTCAAACCTTGATGTAGTAACACAAAATCAAGTAGGTAGGTTTCTTAGCATCAGTATGGTGTTCGTGACCCTCACAACTTTTTTCAAAAGGAATTACAGTTCAGAATAATTCAAATGTAAACAAAGGAAAACTTGAGCTGCATAGCACGAAAGAGAGAGAACCATATTCAGGTATAAAAACAGACGCTCTGCTGATAAACTGTTTACATGGTTGACAATGTGTAATATTGGTTTATTCATTAATTTAGTTTGTACAAACAAAAATATGTTATGCTGAGTGTCAATTTTGGAGACTTTAACACACCACTGCTTTAGGATTTGTCTATAAGGTAGTCAAATAGTTTTTTAATTATTTTCTTATTTTTTGTTACTCTTGGTTTTCCAAGTGGTGTCAATACAGACAGAAGAAATTTTAGCCCATCCAGTCCGCCTCGTTTAACTGATAACTGAAGGTGAGCTAAACAAAGTCCATTGCTGGATATTTTCTCTGTCATTCCTTTGGAAATGATATTGTTTACTTTGAGTTCATTGAATGTTTCAATGTTTTTTACACTTTCACACTGATATTTGAACTTATTGATTGCTGACTGAACAGTACAGCTGTGATCTGAAAATTGAGAGTCTGTAACACCAACAGTAGAGCACAACTTCTGCAGGCTTCGCACATCAGCCAGGGCATTGTGGGCAGAATACTGTTCTTTCAAAAGATGACTCACAAGATACTCTTGAGAGTATTTTTCAAGGCCTGTGTGTGTGGCCTTGAACAATGAGAGAGTGTCAGCTATCCCTAAAACATACTTTGAAAGTGGCTCAATGGAAAGTGTGAGTTCAAATGCCCTAATTGTACGAGGAAAGTCGAACTTTAGGAAGTTATGACCCACAAGAATACAAGGCTGGTGCTGTTCAATGAATGTTACAAACATGTTAAGTGCCTCTATGAATGTTTTAGTATCAACATGCTGACCATTGCAGAACCTTGAGCTGCCCGTGACAGTCAGACCTGTAACTTCAGATGCCGTGGGTGCTATCTGTTTTGACAGGAAAACGTAACAGTTGAAACATTTATCTTTACAGTTTGCAGCAATTTGTAATATGCCTGCATCTTTATGTAATGATGTTGTTTCAATATCACAGAAGATTTTGTTAACACCAATCATCTCATCAGTTTTAACCTTTTCAGTTGTTTGTACACTTTTAGGAGGGGGGATTTCTGTTACGTCTGTATTACTGCATGTTGCTATTCCACTCTGATAGGTTGGACCTTCATGAATTTCACTTCTAATGTTGTCAAAATTGAGCTTTGACTTCTGTTCCAATTTTCTTCGCTTGAATTTAACACTGTTTGCAATTTCAATTCTTCGCTTGCCAAGTTTGTTTTGTTTGGTAGCATGAAATTGTAGTAATTTTCGAGGTGATATTCCTTTACTTTGATTTACTGCGTTCACGTAAGAAGTTGCAATATTTGTCTGTGCTACGGCACAACTAGTTCTGATGTGAAGACTTTCTGTGCCAGAGTAGTGGGGTTTTTTGGAGCCTTTGCAGCTACCATACAGTTGAACGACTCCACGTCTTTTGTTGATGCACCTGGGGCTATCTTAGCAGCATTCTGGACCACAACATGTGTTTATAGGTCTGTGGACTTTTCTTGTAGCCACACCATTCCCCACAATGTTCATGGTCTCTAAACAGATGAGGAACAATTTGTTTAAGAGCTGATGTAAATTTCTCAACGTCACCTTTGTTTTGCGCTAAAGCATAGTTGAAACACTTTTGTATGTGTTTAATAACCATCACTGAAAGAACTTTATGTTTTTTCTGTAGGGCATACAAGCTGTTGCCAATGTGCTTCACCGTGTGATTTTGGTCACTCCATTTCTCTACACTGTGTGTCAGATCTTTTCTTACTCTAGCTAAAGTTGTACAGTCGTCATCCATTATAAGGACACCAACATCAACATGTTCTGATTCAATTTCTTTTACTAGCTCTCCTGCCACATCTGGCTCCATTGCTGTTGAGCTACCAGTCCAGTTTCTACTGCATTTATAATCTGGAACCACATTGCCCTTAGCTTTATGATAATCACATTTCTTACAACTTTTGGAGCGTATGCCATATGCACAGATTTTTCCTTTCAAGTTTCCTATCATAGTTCCTACGCCTGATCTGCTGTCATAACATCTCCCTGAGCCCCTTTTCTGCCAGCCCATATCGAATTTGAATTGTCTTAAAAGACGGGTCTTTGCCGGATCCTTTGAATATGAATGGTCGGAATGGACTGAAGTTTCAGCACAACCATCCGCTGCAATAGTTAAATGAAAAAATATTTAGCCATACATGTAAACATGAAGATTCTCATTAATGATGTAGTTCAGCGTATTGTCGATAAAATATTTACTTTAAATCCACAATGTGGGCGGCATTTGTAAACTAAGTAAATATTATTTAGCGAGGTTTGTCAGGTTTGGTGACAGTTTAACTGACTGGTATTCATAATCAATAATTACAATGTATTAATTATACTTTTATATAACAAATATCAAGTGGAAAGCTGACTCCAATTGTTCACTGTGTTGGTTAAAAAAGAGTACAATTAACAGATAATGAATGCACTCAAAGCCTGAAAAATATCTTTCTTTCAGAATTTGGGATATAAATGTTATGCACACAGGCATTGTAAACACCAGTGTTCAATAGAAAAAAGGTGTGAACTGCTAGAAATTTGTTTTTGCTTCATGATCTTTAACCCTTTAATGTGCAGACTCAAGGAAGCCCTGTCTGGGCTATTCATATGAAAGTTCCGTCACTACAAAATGCTTTCTACTCTGGCTGCTAGATATACAGCTTATACAGTTATGATACATTTACCTATGACACATCCAGCTGAATGAGGAGGATGGGTATCGCCAGTATTAGTTGTATCACAGCCTGTCGGAATCTCACACTCTGTCCCACTGTCGCCCAGGGATGCACTGCTTGTGCGAATATCGATTGTGGTTGCACTGCTTGCCATGTCATCATCGGGGCCTGTCAGGCTACTTCCAGGGGTAACATCTGGAAAATACTATACATTAAATTTTATCATTTGATTATTATTTGGCTCATTGAGTCAAATATTTATAAGAAAGTGTGTTACAAAGTCCATCAAAATATGAAGTGTTTATCTTCTTTTTTTTATTTACTATCAGTATTTTACTTTAACAGAATAAAAATAAAATTCTTAATTATATATTCTTCCTAGGGACTTGTTACCGTCTTTCTCTGATCAACATATACAAACCTTGCAGTTCTAAATTAGCATCTTGTAAGGCAGCATGTCTTGAATTGGAATCATCTGGGGAGGCATTGGTGTGAGAGGTACCAACAGCCTGAGTACTGAAATATTCATCACATGATCAGCAAAATTGTGTGCTATATACCGGTGTCTAAGTTTTATCGTACTTTATCAGAGACTTAGTTCAATACACATCAAATTGCTATTTGTATATAGTAACAGACATAACATAAAAGTGAACACATGGGTTTATTTTTTTTTAAAACCCAGAAATACAGACACTAGTGGTTTGCATACAAAATCCACTAAATTGTGTTGTTTAAATATAAATTATCACTAAATTATCAAGGAATTAAGAGTCATGTTACATTTTTCTGTATATACAGCAATTAAGCTATACTTACCACAAGCGCCTTGTTATTTCTTCCTCCTCTTGTTGCAATGCTTTTTTACAGGATGCCTTTGAAATAGAAACTATGTGCTGACCAACCTGTTAACAAAATAATAATAATTATGCCTTACAAAGTCCATGACATGTGGGAGATTTATTTCTATTTGCATTAACAACGGGTCAACACTAGAGAAGATGGGCATGCTTTTTCCCCACAATCCCTTTAAAACAGTTCCAGTCTGACGCGGCTATAATATGAGCTGACTTGCACTAGCAGCGGCTACTAATGGAGCGAATATTAGGATTTGATTTATATTAGATCAGCTTTCCCACTTGAAACAGCAGTGGGTGACAAATAATATTCAGTTAAATCATCACAGTTGCCATAGCCATCCACCTCACTGCACAACCATGTCCTGAATTTGTCAAGACATAAACAGGGTCTTTTTTTAATAGTGGAAGTAGACATATTTACTATTGTACTTGCATTACTTGTTCAAACAGATTAAACATGTACCTTGCTCTCAGCTTTCTTCAATGTTTTATGGTGAATGCTGGGAACTTCAATTGAACTCGTAAAGTTGTTTATATGGGTCAATCCAATACCAGAATGCACCATCCCTGAAAAAAAAGTTCAGTTAGGTCATAATACTTCCATCTATTTTTTTTTTATAAACTGGTACATTTTAAAAAGGTATGTATGTGCCTTGTCATAATTAGTAGTGCCATTTTAAAGAAATCAAGAAATAAGACCTCAATATATCATTTGTAGTAGAACTTTCCATATTAACATACCGGTACTACAAAAGTACAACATGTAAGCTTTTACTGATAAAAAACATAAAGTGAGATATTTTGCCAAATAACAAAAGCCTGTATCAACAAATAAATGAAAAAAATAATGATCTTTAGGCCAACCTTAAACAATTGTTTGTCATTGCCTACCCAAGATTGCTGGTAACAGGTAGGTAGGTATGCATTCATGAATGGTCCATTTACTTTAGTGTCAAAATATAGCGTATAGCGTTATTAACACAGATATTGCTTTTGTTTATATAATCACGTATCTCATTCTGTTGATAAAACTAGAGTTTTCTAAACTTTGCATGCAATGGTATTAAATTAGACAATGTCTTTTTTATGAATGCTGACAAATTAAACAGACCGTTGTGTTTTCACAAGTTTGATAAAACATAATAATAATTGTAATTAAAAAAAGTACGGACCATTTCGTCGGGTCGGTAGGCAATGGCAAAAAAAGATATTTGTAATGTTGGCCTTATATGTAATGTAAATATGATAGCACTCTCATACGTTATAATGAGCACACAACATGCTTGCAAACAAGCCAGTGACCATGTTCATGTAATTACAAAGTGTAGATACTCCTCAGTGGAGGTAAGGAGGTCAGTTGAGATAGTAATAGGTATACACATTCTTTCTAGATAATACATAAGCAAAATACAACAAAGCCAATAGCATGCATTCTAGTCTATTAAGTGGATTTGTTAAATATTGCTACAGCTAAGTAGATTAATACCATCACCATTTTTACCTGTTTGTTCGCAGACTATCGCAACCTGAAATGTTTTCATTTTTGTAATGTAAAATTAAAAGGCAACACAAAATATTTTGATTACATATTCAGTCTTCAATATAACCCACTTCCCCGAACACAGAAACAAATATAACAACTTTTTCAGTTAACATTTTTTACCTGTCTGCCTGAGAGTTCAGGTACCGATACAAATTTATGAAATTAAAGGGGCATATTGACAGTAGTTCCCCTAAATATAGACACATATTAAAACATTTTTTACAATTATAAAAATAAATATTTTACTGATCATTTATAAAAACGAGACCTTTGTGTTAAGCGATTATTTCGTAAATACTTATTTAAAGATAATTTTATTTTTAAAAATATAATACTGTATTAGCCGTCGATATGCCCCTTTAAAAGTTGACAGCTTGATCAAATATTTATTGATTATTATTGTAACATATGCAACATTCAGTCAATATAATTATAAATATAATACAAACCTATAGCTGCCTTTGTATTGACTACAAATGTCTGTGGCCCTCTTTGACAGTCCTCATGTCTGTGTCGTTTACTAGTGTCAATTTTGTTCATTTTTCCAAAGTTCCTACACATCACGGTTAAAACAGAACCAAACCCATATCGATCCTCACGAACTGTATTAGTTATCCTCGATTGCCGTAAATTCGCGACCCTAACATTTAATGTAAATAATCAAATTATTTCAACAATTTGAAAATAATATTAAGAACAAATATTTGACAATAAATATATATACCGCTGTTTTTTAACTTAATTATTCAAAACAACGTTTAAAACTTTTAGCAGGTCAACATTGTTTACGTAAGTGTCAAGCAGTCGCCATCTTATCTAACTATCATTGATTCGCGGATACGACGTCATCCCATAATTCCTAGAAAATAAAAATCTTCAATTAGGCCACATGTACAAGTTTTGGATTATCGTATTAAACAGTGAATTTTATTAAAAAAAGAAATCTGAAATGTAATTCTTCCTTATCACAAATGCACATTTAAGTAATACTATACCAGTGGGGAAAAACGTTTTTAGGTAAATGGATTTTTTCTTTTAAGGTGGCTTATAGAATCTCAAATCCAGGATGATTAAGTTTAAGCAAGAAAAACATAATCAATTACTGTTTTTCATTTTGTTTTCAGTATATTATGGTAGGGTGTGTATTTAATTTGTAGGTGAATAGAGCCTGTACAATTTCCTAAATGCCTCTTGTGTAACCATAATTCTACAAAAAAAAGGCTAAACTTCACTTAAAATTAAGGTACTGAAAAACACAAGAAGAACTTTGCTCGGCCTTAGTTACGATACACTGCCGAATCATGTTCCATATATCGAAGTTCTACTACAACATCGGACAAAAACAACTATTATCGTTTTGTATTTTTATTGAAAAACACAAAATGTAACTTCCTGGTGTTTGGGAATAAGAAATCATGGTGTTTTTATATCAGGTATCATGTCCAATGCTTTTGTCTGTTTAAAATGCAGTATTTTCACACAATATTCGGTCACATGGTCCATTGGACATTTATAAAGAAATTCTCGCGGCCACGTATACGCATGCGCAAATGCCATAGACGATCACGTGACAATAACAACATCCGCGAATCAATGGTAGTCGCGAATTTAGTGGAGTTGACGAGATATGTTTAATTCAGAAGAACACTCAACACATTTTTTTTACTGTTCAGCTATAAAGGACAACTCCACAATTCGCCTTCCAGGGGGTAACAAATTATCAGTAGGAGACGAGACGGTAACTGTATCTGATACAAGCGGAGTTTCTTCAATATTCGGATGAGTGTCCGAAATGATAGCGTCGAAATTCTGCTTCCTTCTTGGAGTTCTTCAGTTGACCGTTTACTATCGACATGCCATGTTGACAGACGAGCGGATGACAATAGTCCTCCTACTTTTCGATACAAATCTACCTTTTTTTTCGTGGCATCATGAAAAAAAACCTAGGAAACAAAACACAGACAAAACTCCCGGTAAAAGATCCGAAAATCCGAATATGTATAATGTAAAAAATAGCGCGTTGTGATAATAGCAAAAATAGGTTTAAATAACCTCGGTTTCAAAAACTGCCGCAACACTCCTTAACCTATCAAATCGCAACTTTCCACGATGCCGATCCCATGGGTGTTCCTAGACGTCACGTGATGTCTAACACGTGTTTCGTTTCCAAATTTAGCGCTGTCATTAGGTCACGTAATGTATGGCACGCCTGGAATCATGAGTGTCGTTTCCAAATTTTAGCGATGTCGCCAGGTGTCCATTCAGTGCAGTCATTATAGTCTAGGATTTCAAGGGATAAACGCTTCATTATGGGTTCCTTAGATTCAGATGATTTAATTTTGAGTCAGATTGCTAATATCATGGAGTTTGACTATCTCGAAATGACATCTTTAGATAATTCGCATGAACATCTAATTCTTTCACAAGATGTGGATGAAATAGAAAATCCTGACAGTATGATTATGATGCAAACGTGTCTTTTGATCTTGGGTTTTTGGACTTAATAAAGGCAGAAGAGGCCGAGGATGAATCGGATGCGACCGAAAGTGGTCAGGGAGCAACCGGAAGTAGTCTTGGAGCAACCGAAAGTGGTATTGGGGTGTTGGACTTAATAAAGACGTAATAGACCGAGGGTGACTCGCGAGCGACCGCAAGCGGTGTAGAAGCAACCGGAAGTGGTGGTGGAGCAACAGGAAATGATGTTGAAGCCGGAAGTGCCGCCACGATCCTCCATCAGAAACCGCCCTCCAGTACTGCAACCAGATTTGCAAAGCCGGTGACCGATGAAGACATTGATAACCTCAATGCTTCAAAAATTAACACTGAGAAAAGCACGCGAGGGGCAAGACTTGTCTTCGACGAATGGAGGAAAAAACGGGGAGGTGATATTCCCGACCTTGCTTCTATGAGCGAAGAAGAGATGAACCACTGGCTGCAGAGGTTTGTGTTGGAAGTGCGAAATCAAACAGGAGATTACTACACAAGCAAAACGCTTAATTTAATTCTGGACTTTTGCGTTACCTTCGGTGCAGAAATGTGTACGACAAAAATTTCCTCGATGAAAAGAATCCTGACTTCTGTCCGTTAAGAAAGACAATTGACAGTCAAATGAAAACAATATTAGAGAAGGGAGTAGGTGCAGATGTGAAACAAGCAGATCCGATTCCAGAAGACGCTGAAGAGAAATTGTGGAATTTAGGCGTTTTTGGAAAAGGTGATGCTAAACGGTTGCAATACACAGTATTCTTTTACGTGTGCAAACTCTTCGGTCTATGCGGACGCGACGAGCACCGCAACCTGGTCTGCGAACAATTTGAAATTGGGGAAGATGAGATAGGGAAGTAGGTTAGATTCCTCGGAAGGGATAACAAGACATTCAAAGGAGGACTCGGGCATCGACATATGCAACGAAAAGATATAAAACACTACTGCACAGAAGGTAAGCGAATTATTTCTTTCTATTTTTAGATTAAACCTACGGTATTTATTTTAACTCGATTGCATCGAAAGCCTCAGGCTTATTGAGACACTCTCGAGTCCGTTGCCTGGGTAGAACCACTATTTGGTGTGTTTGGGGAAGATCTTGAGAACGCTCCCAGAGTGGAGATCGAACACGGGACTTCCCGATCACTAGGCGGACACCATATCCACAACGCCACTGCGACCTTTCTATTTTAACAGTAATTACTATGGATGAAAGGTGAACCCGGTGCGGTTCTCGAACCCGCGACCGTCGGAAAACGGCGCTTTTCCATCTAAGCTAACCGGGCGACTCGTTCTTAACAACGCACATTACAAGACTAATACATTTTTACTTCATTTGCAAGAGCAAAAATAGGGAAAGTAATTTATGTTTTAAAGTTAATTCGGACCCATACTGAGTTTGTTCTTGTTGTTCTATTTTCAGGCCCCAGATCGATAGCAGACCATTTCATAAGCTACTTAGATGCGCTTGGAAATTCTGAACCGTTCTATCGGAGGCCACTTGCTTGTGATGGTCTTAGGTACGGCAAGCATCCTGTGGGAGTCAATACCCTTGGGAATTTCATGAAGGACATTGCTGCCCTGGGTGGTCTTAAGGGCAGGTTCACGAATCATAGCGGAAAGCGTACGTGCGCCCCAGAACTCTACAATAAAGGCGTGGACGAGCAGGAGATCATGGCGCGCACAAGCCATCGCTCGGCCGGCGTTCGGAGGTACAAGCGGGCGGGAGAGACAGTTCTCAAGGAGGTATCGGCTGCTCTAGATCCTAATGCCAAAGTTAAATATGACAAGATAATAAAACAGGAATCAGTATCAGTGGAGAAAACTAGTGCTCTAACGGACATTACAAGCAAGCTCGCGAACGCCTCAGAATCTGTGTCTTTCACAGGCTGCACATTCAATTTCTAATTGTTTATAACTTGTTGAGTTCGACATGTTCACCCCGTTCACTGTTAAGAGTTTATTTGTTTAAATAAACAAAATCAATACAGAACAGTTCTTATTTTTTTCTGGTGCGCGATCCTTATGTAAAAACTTACAGTGCAATAAGTAGCGGGCGTATAAATTACAACTAAATTCCAATATACCGCACGCTACTTATTGCATAGTAAACTTGCATATTAGGCTCCGCCCACCAGTCAGCGTTCTGATATCACAATTATTGAATACCGAAAAACAAAGAAAACCTTCTAAAATATGGTATAAAATAATGATATCATTCCTATATTTTTAGTTGGCTACACTTTTATCGATTTAACTCGATTCTAGTATTAAACGTTGATATTCATCATAATAGATTTACGTGTCTGGTTAACGCGTCCAAGGTATACCAACCCATATTCGTAAATTATTAATGGAAAAATCTGGACCGGTGACTGATCATGGCTGCAGCCTTATTAACTTTTTTTCGCTGAAGCAGACAGTGGTGGAGGGGCCGCCATGCAATCTGTCGCAGCATTTGGTGTACTGTTCTGCACTTCGTTCTCACTCTGAGGTGACTGCCTCGAACTGTCTTTTTAGGACATCACAGTATTCACCGTATATGAGGCATACTGTCAGAAGTGGAAGAAGACAACTGCAATACACTAGGAATGGTCTGTCGACAGATTCATCACAACTGAAAAAAACAACAAATAACTGTTTTATATTCAATAATAAAAAAGATCATCTTAAAATACTCCTTACTTTATATGTTCCCTTATATAAATGATTTATAATTTCACCCATGGTATTTCATTGTTATTCATTAACTAAATATTATTTCTGGGACATTTCTGTGTCAGGATTGTTATTTCATCTTTTATATACATGACTGTACTGTTGATTTTTTTTTCAAATCTGTGACAATCAATTAGGAATATGTCAATTTGTAAATAGGTTCCTTAAATGATTGTTTTTTCCAATTTAAATGTATATGTGGATGTTGAATAAGCAAGTATGTGTAATTACATTTATAATAAAAATATATGTGATAAAATAAGCTCACTATGTCATTCTTCCTTCTCATCTTCCTGGTCGGAAGGGCAGTCCTCCTCCTTGCACTCAGGTTCCCAGTCAGGGTCTTCTTCACTGTCATCTCCACTCTCGAACTGAACGTCCATCTCAGACCCGCTGGCCTCCATCAGTGACTGGTCTGTCTCTGCTTCACTGTCATCTCCACTCTCGAACTGAACGTCCATCTGAGACCCGCTGGCCTCCATAAGTGACTGGTCTGTCTCTGTCCAACAATCTTTCATCAAGGGTTTAGCACACGTGCCTCTGTCTTTCATAGTAGGGCGGGCAGTACAACCTCTGTGCTATGTTGGCCTTGTTACTATAGCCTAAAATTACCACGCATACACTGATTTCTTTTTTAATTTGAACAATGATATATCGACACAAATACAGATCAAAACCATGCTTTTAATACTAATAATAAAGTGCCAATATAAATTTACAACCAAAATTATGACGTACATTAACAATAAAAATTAAACTATGTAACAAAAAATGCATACTCAATGTTTACTACATTACAAATGACTTATGTATTGTTTGTAATAACCTCAGTTGTCTGCGTAGCTATGGAGGCTTGCTCATCCGATACATCATGTAGGTCAGACCCCTGGACTTGCTAATCCTCCAGCACCGTGTCTGGCCTATGCTGAGCTTCCGCGTCCTTTATTATTATCATCAACCTAGAATCGTAAAGGTAATGAAAATTGAAAATTACTGGAATCTGGTGCAAGCATATTAATGGTCATGAAGATGATGATGAAGATAATGATGACTCATGACAAAGATGTAGATTATTATACTGATGACTATGATGATTCTGGGATGAGGATAGTGATGATTTTTTAAATGAGTATTATAATAATAATGAATAATGATATAGAGGATATTTATTTAATGTAGTGTAAGATCGTATTTTATTTCATGAGTGGTCATTGAAACAATATTTTCACGAGTGGCGCAGCCACGAGTGAAAATATCTAGTTTCTATGACCACGAATGAAACAAAATATCATTTTACACTGTATTAAACAAATTTTTTCTTTTTATTTCATGCTTTTGAACGATAAATAAAAAATGCGCGAGATATGTTGAAGCGTCACAAGTTTTGTGTATTTGACGTCATAAATATGACGTCATTATGATTCCGAAATTGTCGATCACTGTTGTGGTGGGAAAATAGTCCCACTCTTACTGCGTCGTTGTCGCTTAATTATATTTGTATTGAATTTTATTATGTGTTTTCTGTTCTTTAAAAAGGCCGGCGTTTACACTGACGATTAGGGTATTTACATACTTTAAAAAAATTAATTCTAAAAACAAAGTTAAAAGTAGTTCCATATAACCAAGTGTGAAATCATCAAATGTTATCATTTCGCTCGACCTAGAGTGAAATGATCGGGTTATCATTCACTGGTATTCCCCACTAATTCACCGCATAGCATGAAATAAAATCGGATAATCACAATGATGGATTATATGAAGATCACAATGTGATATCCAGCTAGTATGCTCATGCGTATGATGATGATGATGATGATGACAAGATTTGATCATGATGATGAGGATGAAGGCTGATAAAAATAATGATGATGATGATGATGACCATAAGGTGATGATGATGAAGATGATAATGGCAACAACTAATATGGCAAAAATTATGATGAGTATGTTGGTAATGATGATGGCAAACTGATGTAAAAGAGTCATTCAATGTGACCATTCATTACTAACAGTTCTGGCTGCAATGAACAAAACTAAGGGAAAAAACATTAATGATCATTTATTTATCCTAAAATAGTATTTTGAAACTTCTTGTATGGAATGTTTAATTTATAAATGTATATTTGTCAAATTATGCACACATACACATGCACAGAGCAGCCAGAGGTGTTTTATCCTACAACCAATTGATTTAATCTTTTATGATTTATGGCTTCTGAGATAAGCATAGTACTGTCACCACAAATTAGCAAGTCAAAGGGTGATTTGATAAGGGGTGTAGTACAAAAGCCCCTTGCCCAAAAGCCCATTGGTCTAAAAATGCACACTTGGACATAAGTCCCTCGGTATATTTGACAGAGTGGACATAAGCCCCCTGTTACATTTAACAGAGTGGACAAAAGCCCCTTAATGATTATGAATTAGTGGATAGAAGCCCCTTTCTGATATTGTTTAGTGTGCATGCATTTCAATAGGAAATTCCATTCCATCAAATTGAACAAAATATTAATTACAATTAACTGTTGACAAGCAGACGAAAAACCTTCCAAAATGTGAAAATAAACATTAAATTCATCAAGGGGCTTTTGTTCACTCTGTCATATTTACCAAGGGGCTTTTGTCCACCCTGTTAAGTCCACCAAACAAACAATTTACAGTCTTCACGTTAACCACTAGCCCGATAGCCCCGGGGTAGTGAAATGTAATTTGGGCTAGTAGAAATTCAGTAATGTATATAGTCGGGATAGCGGATATATCACCTGTTTACTATGATTGCATAAGGATTCGGGCTAGTGGCTTGAAACAAGTAATGTGAAGACTGAATTAAGTGTAAAATTTATCTAAAACTATCCTGTTTGTCGAATGAAGGACAACAGTATTTCCGGCAAATGTATGATAAAATCTTTATGTCAAAGTCAAATTTAATTCCTGAGAAAAAGATATTATCAATAGATTTTTATAAAAACATGTCACATGAATATTTACCAAAAAGGTACAAACACGGTTTTAACGTATAGAAGTTTACTTTGAGAAATATTTTTGTGATACATGAATACCTGTTAATAAAATGCGGCAAATAAATTAAACATGCCGGTGTCGGCTCAGGACAGCCCAATACCATAAATGACCGGGCCCCCAGTCGGTGACAGCCCAAATCATTGACGGATCGGACCATGACAGCCCAAAATGCAGCTTGATAGACTTAAGAGTTGTTGTTTAAGACAATTTTAATTACCATACCACATTCACTTTCAAACATTCCAAAGTAACTTATGGTTTTTCTATTCCTTTTGTCAAAGACACCATAGCAGTTGCGCTTTCTTTTTGCATGTCCAAGGGAACTGGGATTCCATGTATTAAGTTGTTTAGCTTTCACATTTTCTGGGAAAATGCTAGGCACACCGTCTTTAACCAGTGTCAATCGCATCTCCACACCAAAATCTGACATCAACGATGGTGGATATACAAAGCATTGTTCTGGAAAATGCTTCTTGCGTAATTTCGAGTTCTTCTGCGCAACGAGGTCTGTCAACTTGCCATCAATCCCCCTCCTAGAATTAAGGGCAGAAATCAACTTCTTTCTTAGCTTCTAGGAAACTTGAAAAACTTGAAAAACCCTTGTTTCCTTTCTCAGGCCGCTCGTTGCATCCAAAGGCGACGCACTGTACCAGTATTTAAACACAATGACAGCTATCAAAAGTCAATAAATGCTTATTAGACATTTATGTGGATAAGAATGACACAACTGTACGTTATGAATATGCTGAATATAATTGACATAATCCGCGATATCGCAATGGTCGACTGAACATGTGTGTATAAGTCTCCTTCAGAGGGGGTAATCACGTGATGATCAAAAGGGAATCAAAATGGCGACGTCCTTGCAACAACAGGTATTTTTTATGCATTTTCATACCCATTTGCTTATAATTGTTATGCCGCCCACTTTCCAGCCAAATTCGTTAGAAAGTGTTTAGCGTCTTTTTCGTGCCTGTCTTCACTCTAGATCTCGACATTACTCGGTGCACATTTTCTAAGCGTGGACTATGTTATTTGTGATCATTACCGGGTTTTATTAAGGAAATCGCTCTCTCAGCATGAAATGAGAGAAAATGTTATATTAAAAATGTGTCAGGAGTAATCTTTGGGTGTTTATATAAGGGATTGGTATGGAGCAGATGTCCCAAAATTATTATTCAAGTTGTACGCACCAAAATAGTTTTATGATCTAAATGGGTCCCACATCTGATTTTATCAAAAAGGGGTCCCGTTTTATTTTGGAAAACCTCAATTGAAGCTTATCTGATAAAGTTTGAAACTTTGAACGTGCAAACCATTATTAGACATAGAGTATGTGTTTCCTGTAAACACTCTTATTTTCATGGGCATTAGATTGCATACATTTAAGAAAACTAAGTTAAATAGGAAAATAGAAAATAATAAGAAAGACCACCTTCTCAAATATATCTATATCAGTGGATGTTTTGTCATTAATAAAATCCTTAGTTGGTTTGGCGACATTTAAATGTCTTTCTTTGTTGGAATTGTATCTTGCACGGTGCTGAAAGATTTCATTCAATTTTGAAGTAATACAATTATAAACATTGAATAGTGCATTTTGATATGTGTTTGTTATACTAAATAATGTTTATGTTATTGTCATTTTCGGACAGATACGGAAACAACCGCCATTGCTACTAGACTGTGATCGGAGTGTGGCCAATAATTTAGGCCAAGAAGTGGCTACAGCCGCAATGTCAAGCGGTACAAAGCATTCGCACCTTACAGGTGTTGTGGGAAAATGTTTTTCGACAATGACAAGGTTATAGTGCACAGGTGTTTCAAACAATACTTTGCAAGACAATATTAAGTGTATGGTGCATTAACAGGCATTTCTTAATCTTCATTTCTATTAATTCGCACATAAAACTTTTTTAGGAATCATTATATAGGAATAATTGATGCCCATCAAGTTGTTATTACACTGACTACTAGTCAACTTTTTAATCACTATCATTTTTTAAATTCGTAGTTACATATACAGTTGAAAGTTTCACTACTCATTTATCAATATATACGCTTGACTTATTACGTGTACACAGAGCGTGAAATACTTGAACTCCCAGCATAATCTTGTTATCTGGATTGCATAGAATGTATCAATATCCATTCAAAAAATCTGTTTGTCTGCCTTTGAAGGTTCATTAATGATTTAAAATTGATGATGACGCAATCATTTCAATCACAAATAATGTGTGTCTAACTGAAACTGATTATTGCAGTTCTTTCAGATTTATTACGTCGCTAAAAGTGATTGTATGCTCCATGTTTGATCTCGCGTTGTTTTTTTTTAAATATGTTTACTCTGTAATATTAATTTTGATCTCATATACATTGATTGGTGTGAATTAAAGCCTCGATCTAAAATTATGTTGTGCAATGGAATATCAATGACACTAAATTATTGCTCAGATCTCTATTGCCTTGTTATTGATATATCATGTGTCATAAGAAATAAAATACCGGTAATCCAGTGACTTTATTTCTTGACAAGTATCTAACACGCACTGATTAAAATTACACTTATTGTGTACTATAATTTTGAGACACATCCCATATCTGCAATGACTTAACCGAGCAGGCACAGCAACGTTGAAACAACGTTGAATTGATCAGTTGCAAAATCATAGAACGCTCCGCCTTTCTGTTTGTCGTAGGTTGTTTGTATAAGGACTGAAGTCAATTGATTGGATTATGCAACCATGTGCTATTATTTACCACTGAAATATAAACCGTTAATTGGTCAACTCAATCCTAGTCAATAACGAGTACGGGTCATTTCATCAACGTTGAAAAATAGCGAAAAAAAAACGTTGAAAAAAAACATTCCTGTTCAACATGGATACAGTTTTATTAGTAGCTGACCTTGAAAAGACATACTTATAATAAATACATTAAAACAGACATAATGCTACATGTAGTGTTTATTTAACATATGCCATGAGAGTACGACTATTCAAAATTGACAATAATAATGCTTAAATACAACATTGCTTAAACACAATATGCAACCATACCTTTTGCAAACGGCTAAATATGTGTTTACTTCAAATACATGTCTATAGAGGATATTTGTATTTATACCTTAAAGGTGAGCGGTCATGTTTTGACATACTTTTGATATTTTGTAGATAAAAGTCAGTAGATTACAATGTTGCTTATGTAAAATTTGAAAATTATTAGTTTGATGCTTAAAAGCGATGATTGTGTTCATCGGCAATTTCCGTACGCCGCTCGGTAATTTCCGCCGCCATTTTCTTGATGACGTAGTTAAATCCCAACGCTCCATTAATAAGATAGGTCGCCATTATTACTTACTAAATGTCTTTAACAAAAATTGGCATTTGAACAATTATTGTATGACAATATTTGGTTTTTAAATATTGTAAGTCGTTATGCTTGCTTTTAACATGTCACAACAGCTATTTAAAATGAAATTTATCTTATTTAAACAACGTCTTGCGGGACGAGTAAATGACAATTAGCAGATGCGTCATTTATAAGTAGATTATGCCAATTTGTATTACTTACCTTTTCGTTGATCGTCAATCTAGCGTATCCATCATTTTTTTTATTCTTTTATATTTCCATACGAGTATAATAATACAGAAGTACGATTTAAAATAGAAAACTCCCATTACTTTTCAGACAGATCACAATCTTATGTTTGGTAGTTATTCCTCTTAGTTGTTTATGTTGCTCATTTATTTAATTTTTTTTATAACCGATTGTTATTTAACCGTTGCATTTTTTCACTTTCATCTATATTCAAGATATCAGTTTTCACAGTCGATGTGTCATCATGCCTTGACTAAATGGCAGTTTGTCATGTGACAAACAGGATGATGTTTTGATAATTGGGTACCTCTCTTACAAATGTGCGAGAACGCTTTCACAGTTTGCTAAGTGTAATGACAATAATTATTAGCATCTACAAAATAAATATGTTCATGCAGTGAAAGTTTATGAATGTGAAGTATTTATGTGTCTTGGCCTTTCACCTTTAAGTGTAAGTAATGAGTGATAAATAATGTATTCACTTATACAAAGTAAAATAAAAGCTGACTAATAAACATGGCAAAATTGATAACTTATTCACATTAATAGATCACTTTAAATCACTCTGTCATACAGTTTAACATCATTCTTTACGATGCTTTGCGAGTAATTTTAATCTTTAATTAGTTCTATTACTTTTTTGAGACATTTGATTTACCACCACAATTTGAATATTTAGTCTCCCAACATGTATTTACACCCGGCATCCTATATTTGAGCAATATCTTGAATAAGAGATGAGTCAGTGGCTATATGTAGCTTCGCAGTAGACAACGCACCTTGTCAGGTCTTTCCCAATGTTGCACCACGGTGATTAAAGCACACCAGAATCTAAATAAGCTGATTACACATTGTGTCTTATGTTTTCTTTTGAACAAATCTTTACAAATTAAGTTAATTCTGTTTAAACACTATTAGAGAATAAAAATTCATATCATCGGAAAATTATTATGTGTGGTCAATGTGCTAATATAACATTTATTGCACTGAATTCACATATTTAAAGC
The DNA here is from genome assembly GCA_027627225.1 of Congeria kusceri. Taxonomy (NCBI): domain Eukaryota; kingdom Metazoa; phylum Mollusca; class Bivalvia; order Myida; family Dreissenidae; genus Congeria; species Congeria kusceri. The sequence goes on along the minus strand of CM051038.1, from coordinate 56,743,416 downwards.
AATTAAAATTTTAACTTACAATTATAAACACAAATATTAATAGTCATTTTTCCCTTCTGAAATAATATGGATTTTCAGATTTAAAACGTTTTAATCTATACTTGTTTGTTTAATGTGATATTATTATTTTTAAACAGAAATGCATGTAAACGATTTATGAAATAGATTTTTTTGTAAGCATTGACACTGTTGTTTATATGCGGTATTATGATAAGACTTGACATACATATCAAAGGTGACGTTCATGTTACAAAAAAGCACTTGCTTCTTATTTGGTTTAGATTCGACAGTTTTCATCCTAGTTGTTAAATATCTCGCCCAGAGCATGATTTAAAGTTTCAATTTAGATCAGAAAAGCTTTAAATGAGTTGCTCTGTTTTCTGACATAAAACGGGATCCATTTGTGATTATATCTGATATGGGACCCGTTTAGATGATAAAACATTTTTGGTGCGTACAACTTGAAAAAAAAAGATTCTGACATGTCTGACCCCTTGCAAAACACATTTATAAGCATTCAAAGAATACTCCGAACACATTTTTGTTTTTGCAATTTATCTAATTTCATGCTGGGAGAGGGATTTCCTGCGTGAAACCCGGTAACGATCACAAATTACATGGAAAGCAGTCCCCGCTTAGAAAATGTGCACAGAGTAAAGTCAAGCACTAGGGCGAGGACATACACGAAACAAACGTTAAACTCTTTCTAACTGATATGGCTAGAAAGTGGACGACATTAAAATATTAAAGCATACTATTAAATAGTATAAAAAGGCAAAAATACCTGTTTCTGCAAGAACGTCGCCATTTTATTCCCTTTTGATCATCACGTGATTATCCCCTCTGTCCTTTACCGGATGGAGAAGTAGCTGTGACGTCATAACGGCGGAAATTCCCGAATGCGTGGCTGAAATTGCCGATCGTCAAAATCATCGTTTTTTTGCTAATAATTTTTTTTTTCGAAAAACTAATCAACGCATTGTTAGATAATTGTTATTTACTATTTAAATGACTTCAACGTATGAACGTTTGATGGGTAATTCCAATACTCAGTGTCTTTCTCGGTACATACATGATTCATTGTTAAACAGACAATTCCGTGACAACGTATCCTCCAAGCCACGTAGATATTATGAGTTGTAACCGATTGCTTGTGGTAATTATGAACATAGTAGGTAGTAAACAACATAACGTTTGGAACGTTTATGTTCAATATTGCAAACAATGCATTGATTCCTTTCATCTTTGTCGTGACGAGATTCATTTGGACCGCAAATGGATGCCTTGATGTCACCTTTATTATGGTGGTTTGGCATGTAAATATATTATTGACAATGCATGTACCTCAGCACAAATACAGTAAATGTTTTTAAGCACCAATGTTTATATAATAATTGTACAGAGCACATTCGGGAAATATTATTTATAACTTTGTTTTACTGATTACAGTGGGTATATTCTAAGAACAATCAAAGAAGGTAAATGACACATCCAATAGTAGTAGAAATAGTTTTGATATGTTTGGTGTTAAGTGTAAATGACGTAATATATGTTCGTCCTTAACACCATTTAGCATGTACACATGTAGGTATTTCCGTATGAACATACTTATGTGTTTGTCCATTTTATTTATTCGTTGATTTTAAAAGGTGAATTTGACGTCATTCGTTCTTGATTTTATTAATAAAGGAAACGTCACAAAGATTGTTGTATAATAAAATGACGTCACTGAACCGCACGGTTTAATATGCGTTGGAGGTAATAGGCGGAGTATAGATAAATCTAGTTTTTATTTCATAAGATTTACAAATAAAGACTTAGATCATGTTAGATTCGAAATGATTTTTTATATGACGACTTGTCGTTATATATTCGTTAACAATGGTAAAGAGTATAGATGCTGATTATCAAATTACTCGTGCTTTTTATTTCTACGCATCAATACTGCTTACCCTGGGTTATTTAACAACAAAATATGATACAAACTTATATTTGACCATACCGCAAAGATACTTCAAATATATTATGTAGAAATGAATGCTTCTACCTTAATACACGTAAAATCAATACAATTATATTTTGCTGTAGTAGTTACTTTAAGTAAAAGTTTATGCGAATGTTTAATGCGGAATTGATCATCATTGTATACATTTATAAGCAAGTGAAGCGTATTAAATCGATGCCATTCCAATGGATTTCCGGTAGCATTTAAGCAAAATATTTTATTAAACTAGAAGTAGAATTAAAATAGGGTTGATCATTTTTTAATCAGATTTTCCGGAGACAGAATTGCAAATGAATGTTAGGAAAAAAACGCGCTGGGCAGCATAATAAAGTACCCAAATGCTATTCAGATCCCACGATGTTTTGCTCTTTCAAAGTGTAGCCTTTAGTTGAGCAAAGTTACGGACGCATGTTCTGCACATTCAATGGATAGTTTTTAGTTTAGTTTAAACCTTTTCATTTTAGCTCGATTTTGTCGAAAGCCTAGGGTTTATTGAAACACTCTCGAATCCGTTTGATGGGTAGAACCAGTATTTGGTGTCTTTTGAGAAATATCATTCGAACGCTCCCTGATTAGGGATCGAACTCACGACATCCCGATCGCAAGGCGTATACTAGATCCGTTACACCACCGCGACCTAGGTAGTTCTTGCAATGCGTGATTACTAAAGCTGGGAGTCCACTTCTAGAGCCGCAACCATGTGCAACGATCTCGCTTCTCAGCGCGAAGCAAAAATCGATACTTTTCACGTAATATTTACATTAATTTGATAGGGAGCGTTAAATATTATTTGCCGTAACTTCCTTATTTTTTTAACTCCCAGAAAAGTACAGACGGATTTGAAAAGAGAATTTTATGCTCTTTAACGTGGTGCCTTTTATTTTATTTTAACATTCAGGCGGGGGAATTTGCACTTTTGTAACATCACCCTATTTCCTATAGAAATCAATAGAAACTCGGTCGGAAATATGGTGCATTTTCAACTTATCGCATAAAAAATTAACTCTCCCTTGTTTGTCAGAAAAGTACAGACGGATTTGGAAAATTAATCTTTTGCTTGTTCGAGTGGTGTTAATTGTGTTTAATTATTTAAAATTTTAAGCGAGGGACATAAATGAGGTACCTATAGTTTAAAATGCATTTCCGTGACTCAATACGGAAATAAACGAGTGTTGTGGAACGATACCGAGTTGGTACCGTTCTTGCAGTATATGTTCCCCACGGCGTTTATTTGGTGTAATAAACAGATAAGAATCTTGGTATCATAGACCTTATAATCTGCAGTTTAGCTTATTTTAGATAATGGAATCCAGAAGGAAATCTAGATGTATTTTTTTATAACAATGCATTAGCGTTATATATGACATTGAGATAGTTCAGAGTATGCATGGTAATTGATAGCAGAAACCGTACTTTCAATTATTGTTTAATTAAAGATAAGAAATTATGCCTTAACATTGTGATCCAAAAACAAAATCGTCAGCATAATGCCCGAAATTAATGAAAGAAACAAAGGAAAAATAAACAGTTGATTTAATACGCGTGAAAATAATTCCTTTATTAAATTAAAACAAAACGAGCTAGAATAACTGAAATTACAAAGTTCTGATGATGTAACCATAACAATTTATAACTTTAAATGATTTAACTTTAAGTTTCTATATTAATTAAAGCATAATATATCAAATAAAAATGGGATCATGAAGGCACTATATGTGTTGGTGGTATAATCCGCTGATAACGATCAGTATACATAGGTGCTGTCCTAATTGTTTTTAACATTATATTGCTGAGTCCTAATGTCCAAAGTGATAATGTTATGACAAGGGTGCGCAAACTTGTCTGAAAAGGTGCTCTATACCTGGTCCACGGATAGGCGAAGGTTGCAAATAGAGCCACTAAATAATTTGCTTGTGCAATCCCCAATATGTCATATATGCCATTTTATAATGGAAAACTGTCGTAATTTTCCGTGGTCAGCTGTTATTTATTGCCAAACAGAGCTTGTGATATCAAAAAATGTAGTTAACAACAACAGTAATAGTTATTATTATTATTATTATTATTATTATTATTATTATTATTATTATTAGCAGCAGCAGCAGCAGCAGCAGCAGCAGCGGCAGCAGCGGCAGCAGCAGCAGTATGCATTAAACGAAAAGTTGACGCCGCCACTATGCCCGCCCGCCCAACGACATACGCAATCTCATAAACGAATTTTTCTTGGAAAATTTGGTTAATAAAAAGTAATAAAAACAGAAGTATGTCGCTTTATCTCTTGCATACTGATAAACTATTGCAAAAACACTTCGCTAACAGGACAGCCAGATTAAATTGTTGAGGTTATGAAAGCGTAAAATTTATGACCGATCAGATAAAATCGATAGCATCCGAAAATCTTCGGAAGATTTCCGATTATTACCGAACAGATGACTGACTGTCTATCGGGTAGTAAGTACTATTGATTTTATCAGCTTGACTATCTGGCTTAAGAAGAAAGGCGAGGTTGTTCAGTATGATAATCGCGCGAGAAGGCGTTGGAAATTAAATCGTTTTTTCGTAAATTGGCCTCCAGTTGGAACAAACTGGCACGAACTGGCGCTAAACAGTGATTGACGCGCTCAATGTTATAACAAATTTAAAATTTGCACGGCGTCAAATTCATCGCCTATCACGAGAGGTTTGGAACCAACCGGATCCTATTAAGTGTAATTAGTCGCCGATATGGACATCTTTATCCCCTTTTGGCTGCAACTGATGTGCACTGGCGTTGAGCCATCCATCAGACGGACCACTGTCGCGGTTTGGCGCCAACGTTTTCCATCTTGGCGATATCGCGCGACAATAGGCGTCAGTTTGATCCAATGTTTCGCGCCAGTAAGTGATTGGTCTGCGCCATCCCTCGCAATGATTGCGATTATTTTTCGGAAGTTGTCGATACATCGGTGCAAGTGCACGCCATTATTCTGGACATTCAGCGCCTATTAATACCAAGCCCTCTTCCACGCTCATCAGATTGTATATTGGATTCTCATCCTTTTATGTTTGTCCATGATCTTAAATTGTCACCCTGGGGAAGGTTACATTCCATTAAATAGCCCAACAATCTTGTATAAATCCCAATGGACAGGGTCTCAGGTTGGAGCAATAAGTTATATTCCCTGTCTACAAGTGCTCAGCATGAGTTAAAAGCATGTCATGCAATTGTAACATCCATCATTAGAATGAATATAACAATTTAAAACAAACAAAAACATAAATAAAAAAAATAAAAAAAATACTACATACCAACAACATACACTTGCAGATGCAAGGTACATTAGTAGTCTTATATTACTTAATTACTTAACTTCCTATTAATTAAATAGTTCATTTTACACAGTATATTCAAATAATATTACTTGACCTTTATAATGAATAAAGGTTAGAAAGCATTTCTTAACCTATATTTTTTTCTATCTTCGTATGTAAAGACATGCAAATAACACAGACATTGTAAAACAATGCTGAACCACTTAGTGATCTGGAAATAATAACGCTGTTTGTTGTCGTTATTGTAAATACTAGCCCATGTGTATTCGCACATTGGTTTCTAAATTTAATACGACATATAGTATATGGTAATTATTAACCGAACTCTCCCAGATCTCTAAGTAAACAAGACTCCAACAATCCCGTTGCAGCATTTGCTGCATAATGGGTATAGAAAAATGGTGATTCACATAAAATTATGAGTTCCCTCCAATTTATTCTTATTCTAGTTGGGCTATTTCTTCAAATTTCCCCTTTCTCATGTTAGTATAGATCAAACTCAGTGTTTTCCTTTATTTTTTCCCCTGTTGCAAAGTACGCTATACCTATTTAGTGCTATTGACCTAATATACAACATATTTAAAAATAGACTTGTCATTTATACATTTACATATGGTTTTTACATTTGAACTCTTTATCAGTATAAGGGAAGTAACTCCTGTTGACAAATAAAAGGTTATTGCAGAATTGCTTCCCTTTAAACTGTGTATATACCCTGGTAGTTGTCTCCTTATACAAGAACAGTGTGCTTTCATGTGTCATAATAGCTATTGTACTAGATTTACAAGTATTCCTATTTTTAAGCATAGATTTTTATTTTTAGCACCGCACCCACACTGCAAAGTTTTATACATGTATTGCCAATTATTAGCAAAGTATTTATGTTAAGCAGTGTGCTCGGGCAATGGTTTTTAACCGAAGTCCCGAGGGTAAACAACTCCAATTGATTGGACGCTCATCAGACCCCATTATGCCACCGAGGATACACTACAGAAGCCATTTTCTGGGTTAATTTCATATAAGTTTGGACCAAATTCTGTATTATATTCCTGATATATATTGACGACAGTCGGATAGAGTCTAGATTTATAAACGTTTCTTACGACAGAGAAATCTAATTGTTATAAGACAGCACTCGCACTATTGGGTCATTGAACTGCGTCTGAATAACAAAAACTATAAGTGAATTGGTGTGTAATTGTTTCTGTCCGTACTGTCGTCACATTGAAGTTCGAACTGTCGAGTTATCTCAAGCCAGCCTTCAGGTGTGGTGGAACATTAAATTGGACAACTCTGAACTCTGCAACTATGAGTGTGACCACGTCTGGAACAAACTACTAGACACTCTCCTTTCCAACTCGAATGTTGTAACCCAATTCTGCATACGAGATAACGGTTTCCAAATATCTGAGAAATAATAGCCAAATTGTGACCAACAGGAATGACCTACCTGAACTTGATGTCCTGCACTCGCAGCGTGGAGTCAGCCGCTCGAGCAATTCATCAAACTTTTCTGGAGATAGCCTGGTGTAGCGTTTGAACCTTGCCCTGTCCTGGGTCTTCAGTGTTATGGTGACGAGGACACTTGCTGCACCCGAACCTCTGTGATTCATTCATCTGGATCGGCAGTTGTTTGTATATAGCGACGGCTATAGCCATACAAGGAGACTGTTTTACGACCTTTGGCATCATCTTAGCATTAATGGCACCAATACTGCCCAAAACTTCGTAAACGTCGCAAATGAGCAAGTTTAGTCTCTAAGTACCCGATTGTTAGATTGCACTGACATTTTTTATCCCCAAATGTTCGCGCAAACTAGCACAACCGTGGTGCCAGTTTGCGCGCGACAAACTTTCTCACTGTGCGCCGTACGGTACTAGTAAGCGCCAAGCTCAAAACTACGGGGCAGAGCGTGCCAAAGCGCGTCAATCGGAATTGCACTGACGCCAACTCCGGGCCACTTGTCGCGGCCCAAATGGACTCTAGGCATAATCTGACTGTGGCTCTCTTTCATCTTCTTTAAAGTTATCACTTAATAGTAACGATTGACATGATACAGTTATGTGAAATACCTGAACCGTGTTAATAACGATTATTATTAATAATTCAATGTTTAGAGTTGACTTGAAAAACTTACGTAGTGACATCCCTTATATATTATTGTATTTAGGACCTGGAACCTTCTCAGCTTTTTATGTAGACTCTTGTTGTTCCTACACCGGTCTGACTGACCTGTGTATTCACGGTCTAAGCATTATGTGTATACGTTACTTTCCAACATGTTTCTCAATAGTTGATTTAGCATCGCATTGGGGTTAGATACCAGTAAATTAGTGTGGTTTCCTCTGTGGTACATTCGAAATTTTGCCCATTTACTAGAATTCCTGTTTTCTTATCGCACAAAAAGCATTAATCAATGTAAGACATGCCTTGGGTTTATTTGTAATATTCTATGTGTGTTTGGAACATTTTTGTGCATTGCTTTGGATGCTGATTTGAAAGATGAGCTTTGATCGTGTGTTTTCTGTGGCATGGGGCTTCTGTCAAAATATGACTGCCGAAACCCTATGTTCCACCGGTGTCTGCATTCAGATGACAGAGACGCAACTTCTTAGAAGTAACATGCCATACCTTTTTTATTGCAATTTTTTGGAAGAGGAAAGAGTCATCTTTAAACTGAAACAAAGCTTGCACAATCTGACATCTAAAAGTTCGCCTTTTTATAACGGGACCCTATTGGAATTGGATGTACTGGTATCTAGCCTTGACATTTCACCCAAAACGAAAGTATAAGTAGCTTTTTATAATAAACACAACAAACTGCGTTAAACACAAATTAGTGGTGGTTTTGTTAACATAAATATATTCTGCAATCAGTATTACGTTGATATTAGACTGATTAATGGTATCAATAAAGTTATTTCATGAAACAACTTTCATACGCGGGATTACTTTATGCGTTAGCACATTTCGCTTTTCGGGGCAAAATAATGCGATGAATTACAGATGTTCGACGTGTGAGTCATCCTCGGCGTATAGAATGTATAGACTCGTACAATGAACGTATTCGATAGTAATGGCACTGAAGTGTACAAATGCTTTCAATCAATAATGTCTATAATTTTGCAATAATCGGGCAAATCAAATACATAACATGTGCCATAAAAACAATCACAAGTATTGTTATAAATTTTCTGAATTCATCGTTTGTTTTGTACTACACTTATTGAATCTTTGTTTGAAAAGAGACCAGTGTTGTTACGTCTGAAATAAAGGGACAGCGAACAACGCAAGGAGAGTTTTTTATTTTACTATCGGACCTAATAGAGATTTCGGGTCTTGAAGTATAGTATTGACAGTGTTTAAAATGATTTTAAGTTCATACAAAACGGCTAATCGAATATAAATGTGTTAAGATTAAATTTTGCAAATATTATACGAATTACTTTTTAAAAATATATAACTTCAGCTAAACAGAAACATATTACGACTACGAATATGCACTGGTTTATAGAAACATATTACGACTACGAATATGCACTGGTTTATAGAAACATATTACGACTACGAATATGCACTGGTTTATAGAAACATATTACGACTACGAATATGCACTGGTTTATAGAAACATATTACGACTACGAATATGCACTGGTTTATAGAAACATATTACGACTACGAATATGCACTGGTTTATAGAAACATATTACGACTACGAATATGCACTGGTTTATAGAAACATATTACGACTACGAATATGCACTGGTTTATAGAAACATATTACGACTACGAATATGCACTGGTTTATAGAAACATATTACGACTACGAATATGCACTGGTTTATAGAAACATATTACGACTACGAATATGCACTGGTTTATAGAAACATATTACGACTACGAATATGCACTGGTTTATAGAAACATATTACGACTACGAATATGCTCAGAAAAATGTAACACAATCTTAGTATTCATGCATTCTACAGTTAAAAAACAAAGTTTTTTTTTATCTTAATGAGTAATTGTACACAATCAAAAAGAGTCATCCGTTCAGCTGTATGTATTTATAGACGAAACACACACATTTTAATTTCAGTTAAGACAAACTGCCATACAGACTCCTAAACCCAAATTGGAATCATTCCTGTGCATTTGCGGCATTTGCACGAACACACACACATATACTGTGTCGACGTTTTCTTTTATTTATGTTGTCTTGGACTGAATTACAAGACCACAACGCAACCACACTGGAAATCTGATTTTGTTTTGTCTTTGTTTGAGAATTCCCAAGTAGTATAACAACGAAAAACATTTCACAACTTTTAATCCAAATCACCAGAAAATAATTCCACAAAATGAAATCACAAATTTTTTTATACTGAGTATTAAATGAATTTTATCTTTAGTCCAAAAATAAACAATTACATCTTTGTATTTACGAATTCGAATTCTAACATAAATTGTAAGAACAAGAGCATATATAATGTCGAGCTCCGCCAGACATAAATGCACGAAATAATTGAGAATCTATATAAACATGAAAAAATAATGAATCACGCAAAGCACGTGTTACATTATCGCTCCGGCAGTAGAAGGAGCAGTTACAAACCACTCCGCTCAATGCCGCCTACTCCGTCTGCCATACATACATTATCGCTCCGGCAGTAGAAGGAGAAGTTACAAACAACTCCGCTCAATGCCGCCTACTCCGTCTGCCATACATACATTATCGCTCCGGCAGTAGAAGGAGCAGTTACAAACCACTCCGCTCAATGCCGCCTACTCCGTCTGCCATACATACATTATCGCTCCGGCAGTAGAAGGAGCAGTTACAAACCACTCCGCTCAATGCCGCCTACTCCGTCTGCCATACATACATTATCGCTCCGGCAGTAGAAGGAGAAGTTACAAACCACTCCGCTCAATGCCGCCTACTCCGTCTGCCATACATACATTATCGCTCCGGCAGTAGAAGGAGAAGTTACAAACCACTCCGCTCAATGCCGCCTACTCCGTCTGTCATACATACATTATCGCTCCGGCAGTAGAAGGAGCAGTTACAAACAACTCCGCTCAATGCCGCCTACTCCGTCTGTCATACATATATTAAGAATTCATTAACATAATAAACATTCGCGTAATTCGCGACATATACTGTACTAATAAAACTTCTAATACATTCTCCTCTCACAATGGAAACAAGAACCTAGCTATTGGAGCGTTCTCAAGATCTTTTCCAAAGACACCAAGCACTTGTACTATGCAGGAAACATACTCCATAAGCCGTAGCTTTCGATGCAATCGAACTAAGATAAATAGGTTTAAAGTAATGGAAACGACGAGGCCGTGTCAAAGTTGCGATGTTCGTACCTTCTTAACAACAATACCAATATCAGCAAGAACAACAACATAAGCAACATTGTAACATTATGCATATGGTTTAATTCAATAATTAAAAAATTCTGCTGAGGCAAATATACAAAACATAAAGTACATTTTATTCGACCAGTCTCCTATTTACATATTCAGTACAATAGAATATCTACATGCGAATGCAAAGCTTGTATTACGGAGATTGTTACTCAGGATATTTTTTCAAACAAAACCGCCTTTCGAGTATGCAGATATATTAATAATAATAAATTAGCACACATGTAATTATTATTTATTATATTTAATTAATAGCTTAATTTCAAATTTGTATCAGTACTCTTCATGTAAACAAGAGGTCCTGGGTTCAGCGTGGTTAGCTCTGTCGGGAGAGTACTCTCCATGTAAACGAGAGGTCTCGAGTTCGGCCTGGTTAGCTCTGTCGGAAGAGTACTCTCCATGTCAACGAGAGGTCCCGTGTTCGAACTGGTTCGCTCTGTCGGGAGAGTACTCTCCATGTAAACGAGAGGTCTCGAGTTCGGCCTGGTTAGCTCTTTCGAGAGAGTATACTCCATGTCAAAATGAGGTCCCGGGTTTGGTCCGGTTAGCTCTGTCGAGAGAGTACTCTCCATGCATATGAGAGGTCCTGGGTTCGGCTTGGTTAACTCTGCCGGGAGAGTACACTCCATGCAAACGAGAGGTCCCGGGTTCGATCTGGGTAGCTCTGCGGGGAGAGTACTCGAGATATCCATAGTTAGGACTGGTAAGCTCTGTCGGCAGTGTAATCTCCGTTTCGGCCTGGTTAGCTCTGTCAAGATTGTACTCTCTGGGTAAACGAAAGTCTGGTGTGACATCAGCCGGATTCTGGGTTTATTCTGCATCTTCCTATAAATAGACACTGGCGGAAGCTTCGGACATATGTAATTTAATTTGATTTAAATTTGGTGTTTTTATTTACGTTCGTTTTATGAATGCATTAAAAATATACAAGCTATACATAAAAATGCTCAAAACGTATTTCCCCAAAGGAATATAAATCCGATTCACCACTATTAAATATAACTTTACGTTTGTGTTTTCACAAAATGAAGTCAAAATCATTGTTTTTAATTGCGATGAATGTTCCCTGGCGTTTGTTTTTATTTGGTACACATAGTATAAATGATTAATCCATTACAAAAATGATAAACTCTCATATTCATTATCGTCATTACTTTCTTGTAACAATGTAACTTCTAGTAAATGTTGATTTGCCTGACAAGTACTGTATACATTATTTAGATTGAAAAAAATAACCGATGAAAAATATCAGGCGGTAAGATCTGTTAGTTATACGGACATTACATAATTAAGATATCTTAAACATATTGATAGTTTCCCGGCGCCTTAAGATGCTCTGAATCATTGTTTTATTGTTTTTCTTGTGAAATACTGATGTTTGTACCAAATTCTCGTGTAGAAGCTATTCAATCTACAAAGAAACATTGTTTTTGTATAGAATATGAATATGGGCATTGTTTACTAAAATAATGTAATCATGAAAAACGCTTCATATATATATATTGTCAACTTCCCACAGAGATATACCCGGTAATTGATTCCGAGTGTATCTTATCATTATAACTGAAGAACGCTAAAGGGGAAGTAACCGCTGCCAGAAGTTTGGCAAACTTCTCGCAGCAGTTATACTTCACTATAAGTTAACAGTAACCACTGCAGTCACGAGTAATATCTTTCTTGATCTGTAAGGATTACGTTTTTGTAACGTTTACTTATTTAATGCAACTCAGTGCAATTTTCTACATAATTTCCATTTTCAGCTCGACTATTCGAAGAATAGGGAAGCTTTCCTACTTCCCCCGGCGTCGGCGTCCGCGTCTGAATTTGGTAAAAGTTTTTATTCAAAAGTCTTGTAAATTCAAAACTACACAAGTTATTCACTTGAAACTTGGAATATACCTTTTGTAATCAACTCCAATTTCAGGGGCAACATTCCCCAAAACTCTGTTTTGTATTGTGACAGAGTTATGCCCGCTTTTGACATACATTTTCTAGTTAAAGTTTATATTCAACAGTTTTGTAACTTCAGAACTACACAAGTTAATCACTTGAAAATTGGAATATACCTTTGTCATTTACTCCAATATCAGGAGCAACCTCCCAATAACTCTGTTTTGCATTTTGACAGAGTTATGTCCATTTATTCACATCGATTTTCTGGTTCAGGTTTACAGCCAAAACTCTTATAACTTCAAAACTACACAAGTTATAAACTACATAAGGTTTAAACTTGGAATAATTTGGTGAAGTAATTGCCATAACTCAGTATTGTATTTCAACAAAATGCACCGTCCAATTTCCAATTAATGTACCAACTGATATACATCGAAAAGTCGAGCGCGCTATCCTCTCACAAAAGACAATAAAAAATAATTTAAAACCACAAATAATAATTATAATACTTGAATAGATCATCATCACGTGGTTTGTTATGATGGCAGGGATTTGATTAGAGCTGTGCTCGGAACCAGTCAAATCTCTGCGCGGAGGTTGGGAGCTCGGTGCCATAGTGGTTTATGCAAGATCAATGTACGCGAAATTTTTGTATGCGCACCGGTCACGTGGATTTTACACTGACCTGTGAGAAAAAGTTCGAAAACGTCATTCTGTTAATTTAAAAGCGTGTATTCTCAAATTGATTTGCTACTAACATAAGACTTTCAAACTGACACCCCCGTCAGTGAAAAAGGCGAATATGACCAAGGCAAATACCAGTAATTCCTTTAACTAAGTCATATTCGCTTGTTGCAAAAATTTTGATTGTTAAATTTTGATTGTTAAAGTGCAGTATGCTTATCTTCTATTTCCGGAAATATCTTTTACAACTTTATTATCGCGTTAATAAAAAAAAAAAGATTTTGCTCGCAGCCCTTGTTAGGATTTCAGTCTGTGTCTGTGATGCGGCCACTTATAGTGTTATGCGTAATGTATGCAGCAGAAAGATCACGGTACACTCATACTTGTCGTATTGATACAGCCTAGCATGGGAAGATCACTGTGAGGAGTTTGAGTAAATTCAGCGTAGCAGGGGAAGACCACTGTCAGGAGGTTGATTGAATTCAGCGTAGCAGGAGAAGACCACTGTGAGGAGGTTGAGTGAATTCAGCGTAGAGGGGGAAGACCACTGTGAGGAGGTTGAGTGAATTCAGCGTAGCAGGGGAAGACTACTGTGAGTAGTTTGAGTGAATACAGCGTAGCACGGGAAGACTACTGTGAGGAGGTTGAGTGAATACAGCGTAGCAGGGGAAGACTACTGTGAGTAGTTTGAGTGAATACAGCGTAGCAGGGGAAGACTACTGTGAGTAGTTTGAGTGAATACAGCGTAGCAGGGGAAGACTACTGTGAGTAGTTTGAGTGAATACAGCGTAGCAGGGGAAGACTACTGCGAGGCGGTTGAGTGAATACAGCGTAGCAGGGGAAGACCACTGTGAGGAGGTTGAGAGAATTCAGCGTAGCAGGGAAAGACTACTGTGAGGAGGTTGAGTGAATTCAGCGTAGCAGGGGAAGACTACTGTGAGGAGGTTGAGTGAATTCAGCGTAGCAGGAGAAGATCACTGTGAGGAGGTTGTGTGAATTCAGCGTAGCAGGAGAAGATCACTATGAGGAGGTTGAGTGAATAAAGCGTAGCAAGGGAGACCACTGTGAATAGCTTGATTGAATACAGAGTGGCAGTGGAGATCACTGAATGGAGTATAACTGAATACAGAGTCGCAGGAGAGACCACTGTGAATAGCTTGATTGAATACAGAGTAGCAGGGGATGTCACTGTAAGGAGCTTGATTGAATACAGAGTAGCAGGGGATGTCACTGTAAGAAGTTTGATTGAATACAGAGTAGCAGGGGAGATCACTGTAAGACGTTTGATTGAATACAGAGTAGCAGGTATGTCACTGCAAGGAGCTTGATTGAATACAGAGAAGCAGGGGAGATCAGGGAAGATCACTGTAAGAAGTTTGATTGAATACAGAGTAGCAGGGGAGATGACTGTAAGGAGTTTGATTTAAAGGGATACTCTTGTATAAAATAACTATCGAATATTGGCCTATATTATCTTCACTATCTACTAATTTGAACCATGAACGCAGTCATTACAAATTTCAATAAGATTTAATAAAAGTTTCTATTACCGATAGGCCTAATTATGTATTACTCAATAAATAATATGGGTGTACCTAGATAAAATTAAAGAGACCAATGAAAGGTAGTTGGTGAGATATATTCGTTACACTGTTAGTAACTGATGGTGTTTGGGATATAAACCCTCAGTAGCTTCATACCATACTCGAGCTTCGCTCTCGTATGTTATGAAACCACTGAGGGTGTGTATGCCATACACCTAATAATACAGAGTAGCAGGGGAGTTCACTGTATGGAGTATGACTGAATACAGATTAGCAGGGAAGATCGATGTATGGAGTATGACTGAATACAGCGTAGCAGGGGAGACCACTGTGAGGAGTTTGGTTGAATACAGAGTAGAAGGGGAGATCACTGCATAGAGTTTGCTTGAATACAGCGTAACAGGGGAGATAACTGTGAGGAGTTTGCTTGGATACAGCGTAACAGGGGAGATCACTGTGAGGAGTTTGGTTGAATACAGAGTAACAGGGGAGTTCACTGTGAGGAGTTTGCTTGAATACAGCGTAGCAGGGGAGATCACTGTAAGGAGTTTGGTTGAATACAGCGTAACAGGGGAGATCAGTGGATGCAGTTTAATTCAATACAGAGTAACAGGGGAGATAACAGTAAGGGATTTGGTTGAATACAGCGTAGCAGGGGACCCCACTGTGAGGAGTTTTGTTGAATACAGATTAGTAGTGCAGACCACAGTGAGGAGTTTGGTTGAATACAGAGTAGAAGGGGAGATAACAGTGAGGAGTTTGGTTGAATACAGAATAGAAGGGGAGACCACAGTGAGGAGTTTGGTTGAATACAGAGTAGAAGGGGAGACCACAGTGAGGAGTTTGGTTGAATACAGAGTAGTAGGGGAGACCACAGTGAGGAGTTTGGTTGAATACAGAGTAGAAGGGGATATCTCTGTTTGGAGTTTGGTTCTTTACATAGTAGCAGAGATGACCACAGTGAGGAGTTTGGTTGAATATAGAGTAATAGGGGAGACCACTATGAACAGTTTGGTTGAATGCAGAGTAGTAAAGAAGACCACATAGAGGAGTTTGGTTGAATACAGAGTAGCGGGGGAGACCACTCTGAGGAGTTTGGTTGAATACAGAGTAGAAGGGGAGATCACTGTGATGAGTTTGGTTGAATACAGTGTAGAAGGGGAGATCACTGTGATGAGTTTAGTTGAATACAGAGTAGCAGGGGACAACAAAGTGAGGAGTTTGGTTTGAATACAGCGTAACAGGGGAGACCACTGTGAGGAGTTTGGTTGTATACAGAGTAGCAGGGGAAATCACTGTGAGGAGTTTGGTTGAATACAGCGTAGCAGGGGAGATCACTGTGGGAAGTTTGGTTGAATACAGAGTAACAGGGGCGATCACTGCATAGAGTTTGGTTGCATACAGAATAATAGGGGAGACTATTGTGAGGAGTTTGGTTGAATACAAAGTAGCAGTGGAGACCACTGTGAGGAGTTTGGTTGAATACAGAGTAGCAGGGGAGACCAATGTGAGGAGTTTGTTTGAATAAAGCGTAGCAGTGGATATCACTGTATGGAGTATGACTAAATACGGCGTAGCAGTGGAGAGCACTGTGAGGTGTTTGGTTGAATTTGAATACGGAGTAACAGAGGAGATCACTTTATGCTGTTTAATTGAATACAGAGTAACAGGGGAGATCACTTTATTCTGTTTAATTGAATACAGAGTAACAGAGGAGATCACTTTATGCTGTTTAATTGAATACAGAGTAACAGAGGAGATCACTTTATGCTGTTTAATTGAATACAGAGTAACAGGGAGATCACTGTAAGGAGTTTGGTTGAATACGGAGTAACAGGGGAGATCACTGTATGAAGTTTGGTTGAATACAGAGTAACAGGGGAGATCACGGTAAGGAGTTTTGGTTGTATACAGCATAGCAGGGGAGATCACTGTCAGGACTTTGGTTGCATACAGGATAGCAGGGGAGATCAGTGTGATAACGTATCAGTTGAGATCAGTGTGATAGCGTAGCAGTGGATATCACGGTAAGGAGTTTTGGTTGTATACAGCATAGCAGGGGAGATCAGTGTGATAGCGTAGCAGTGGAGATCACTTTCAGGCGTTTCTTTGTATACAGCCTAGCAGGGGACATCAGTGTGATAGCGTGGCAGTGGAGATCAGTGTCAGGAGTTTGGTTGATAATTGGTTTGAATACAGCAGGGAAAGTCAATGCGTTTATTTTCTGCAAGTACCATACCTGCGTGCTCGCACTTATCACCGTGACCAAACTCCCGTTCAGTTGCTCACTGGCCCACTCCGCAATGTCTTGCACTTTGGGGTCGTTCACACTCGTTGCCTGAATTCCACCTGCAACAAGGTTCGAACCCAACTGTTTTGTATTGTCATTTCACATCTAATATATCATACCCATTCATGTTGACGCTAACAATTTTAGCTCCTTACCATGATTAATAGATGTGTAGAAGCTATACTACTTCAAAATGTATGTGTTTAAATATATGAGGCGTGTCGTGGGAAAACCGGGCTTAATGCATGTGCGTAAAGTGTTGTCCCGGATTAGCCTGTGCAATCCGCACAGGCTAATTCAGGACGGCACTTTCCGCCTACATTGGATTTATGTTTAGAAGAGACTTTCATGAAACAGAAAATACCATACACGCGGAAAGTGCCGTCCTGGATTAGCCTGTGCGGACTGCACAGGCTAATCCGGGACCACACTTTACGCACATGCATTAAGCCCGGTTTTCCCACGACACGCCCCATATGTTTGATTAATAAAAGAAAACTGTATGACAACAATATAACATCGGCTAGGCTTATGATAAGGTTATCTATGATAGTATTTATAGGCCGCTTTCCATACCTATCAGCCGGGCCCGGCTAGCTCAGTTGGTAGAGCGCAGGACTGTGACTCCGGGTATCGCGAGCTCGAATCCCAGCTCGGCCACATAACTTGTGTGGGGATTGGTTATGTTATTATATCTACGGCCATCTCCCACTACCTTTGATTCAAGTAAGGCACGTGTCAGTTATTAGCATAGGTATGTCCACTTAGTACTGGTAAAAGGCCAAGCTTGCCTAGGAAATGTGTGAGTAGGTTAACTGACAGCCGAGATATGCTGTTAAAAACGGCAAAAAAATCCAAACAAACAAACATGAATCCGTATCCGCATTCTTTTCCTCAAGCGTATCTGCATGAATTACAATACGGACGCCCCATTTCATGCATCCGCATTTACCATCGTATATTTTAGTTTTGTTCTTAAATCAAAAGAGTAAATGTGCCTGAGTCAGAATAATTTTAAGAATAATATGTTAATTTGGTCGACTGCGAATATTATGCAAATGTGCATAAATATTAACAGACTGTGGATTGGGAACACTTACATGTATCCACCATTTATATCTACAGCATCAATTGATCAAATGAATCTACACATGTTACTAGTTAATATCAAGTTATTATACTCAGGGAGTGTTATATAAATCATGCTTTATTCGGGTGTTCCTGGACAATTTTTGCGTAAAAATAACTCGGCAACAACAGGCAACATTTTTACGCTCATGGCTGATGTCCGTTGGTTAAGATCTAATAACTCCAAAACGGAAGTCACATTCTCAGGGTAACAGTTAGATAATAAGCACATATTGTTCAGCGCATGATGCATAGGATTTTTAAATTATAGTTTAAATGATATGTTTTGGAATCAATTTAAAGGTATATATGTAAACAATAAAATCCACTTCGTTAAATTGTTCTTTTTTTCGATATTGCACCTTTCTGATATCTAACCCAACATAAAAGAGAGACCTAAAGTAGTTTGTTGGCAGTTAATATTTCCGCCCCCACCCACCGCTCTGACATATAATGTTTAGCCGCGCCTGTAAGTCCCTTCACCTCTGTGAATGTTATAATAAAAAAAAATGTAATAATAATAATAGTAATAATAATAATAATAATAATAATAACAATATTAATAGTAATAATAACTGAACAATAAACAATAAATTTTAAACTATGCGCTGTTATTATTTTTGTATCTCATATAAAAGAGATACAAACAAGAATATATTTTCATGAGAATTTATTTACATTCTAATCAAATATTACAAACCACTTACCAGGCATTGACACAGAATAACAAAGTCCCAATATCAGGCAAAGCACAACCACAAAAGCTGTGTTCTGTGATTGAAATTTCTCGTTGAATGCATACTGTGTGTGTGTAGTACATTTTTATCGAGTGCACCGGGATTTTCTCCCATATGGCCATCGCCCCCAGAAGACTTGTTAGTTGGGTTATGGGGGATAGTGCAAGATACAGGAGACGCCCCGTTCCAGAGGCGACCCTGGGTCTTTTAGTGCCCGGTGTGAAGCACCTAGTACACTGCACCTCGGTTTAACGTCTCATGCGAAAGACGAGTTAGTAGGTTAGGGTGTAGCGGGGTCTCGAACCTGCGACCCCTGGGTTGTGAAGCCAGTGCGTTACCACTAGACCACGGATCCGCCATGCATACAGTCATGACGGTTTCTGTTTATAAAGACACTGTTCGTTAAAGCTGTTGTAACACAAAGAGAAAGTAACATAATCGATCAAAGCGCTGATAGCGTTGAAAGACTGTTGGCGACAAAAGGAACGAAACTAAAAGCAAGGGAAATAGAGTGCGAAATGTTTATAACAGAAATGAAACGTTCATTTGAATGAAATTTCTGCAATGCCATTTTTACACAAGACAAATCGAACATTTTGTGTGCCGATAAACAACGATAATGCAAAAATTATCTCGATTCTAACATGATTTGACATATATTTTTGCAATTGTAATTGGAACTACGTTTTACTATGCTCCGCTCAAAATCGGGGCTACTTTCTGCGTTGTTTATTGGGTAGTTTCACAACGAAAAATTTTTTTTGGTCTATAGAAAACTCTGTGCGTATCATGTTAGAATAGTTATTTATTCGCAATAGGGGTAAAATATAATACTAATTCTGAAAAGTGGGTAAGTGTTTTACTTAATGATTGATATAGATTCTAGAGTTCATTTACAATAAATCAAGAACGTTAACCGGACCTGTTTGCAGATTGACGAAAGGACAAGTTTCACACGTTTCTTCACAGATTCCAAAAATAAACGAATAGTTTACATAAAGGAGCGAAACAACACTACGGGCACAGAAATAATTATACGTTAAATACCGTTTCGTTAATGAGTAATCATCACTTGAAATAGATAAAAATTATATAGCATTAAACGAAAGAGGTAAATTCGCCGCTATCTGTACTTGTACTTTAATTGCTAAAAGTTCATGTTTCATTTACAATTTTAATGCTTTCATAAAAAAGCCGTAGTTATTATTTTACAGCCTACATTTACATACTTGTTTCGCAGTTCAGATTGGCCGTGTGATCAGTGATCTCCCCTGCTCCACGATATTAAATGCAGTGAAGCAGGGGAGGCCACTGTGCAACTGCCGTCTCGTAAGCGTACTTGCGTTCCATTTTCGCTACTATTAAAAGACTCCGGCTTTCGCCTCAGCTTAAAAGTACGCGGGGAAGTATATAAACGGAATGGCCGAAATGTTAGGTCTGAAGTTCGAAACCCGGTGAGAGCAACTGGAACTATTAATAGTATTGCGTTTGCATTAAGTAGTTTGCATACAAACCTACCAATCTACCAGAATGTTGAAAGTAGCGAGTAAAATAATGAGTACCGGTAGTTCCATTTGTCTGGTGTAAAAATGGCATTGCAAAAATTCATGTCATTCTCGAATGAATCAACGTTACGTTACGCATTCCCTCTCAGTTTCGGACGGTTCGCCATCTTATAAGGGATTGGACTTTATCGTTTTTCACGTTTTGAATTATAACTCATGACTAAATGGCTAATGTTGGTTGGTCTGTCGGTCGGTCGGTAGACCGCGTTCGTTACCGCTGTTTAGGTCAAACAGTTTTCATGCGATCTTCACAAAACTTGATGAATATGCTTGAAGGCATAATTATCTTGGCAAATTCGAAATTAAGCAACCAAATAGCCCCAGACAATGGTGTTAATCTGTTTCCGCTCTCTATGTCCAACAGATTCCGGTCTACACCAAACTGGATATTTTAAGATTGCTTGCCACATAGGGGGAGCATACAATGTTTTTTGAGGGACAATTTGGGGCCGAAATTCGGCCCCATTCTCCTGTTTAAAAAGTATATATTTTTGCCCTATATTTACCTTAAAATTCCCTCAGAATGTAAGCTTTATTTTTAAAAAATAACCAAAATCAGACAAAAATTGACTGAGATATAGTAATTTTTGTAAACAATCCCTGCATTTTTTCATTAAAACTAAGTTAGTGCATAATCTAAGTTATCTTTTGTAGCAAAACAATTCATACATGTTTTATAACAAATTATAATATAAACATGTAATAATGCTTTTAAAAAATCCCCTTTTGGCGTAAAATTCCCCATCTGAAGGACCCCGCCACTTTTCCCGAAAGGTGAAAAAAAGCAGTGGCATACTTATTTTACAAATAGCTATTGTTTAATATAATACAACATTGTGTGGTGTGTGTACAAATACAACATACAAACACTACTTTTGATATTAATGCAGTGTTATTACTTTATTTATTATCGTATTATATATTTTGTTCATTTATACCAGAACTTTTAATAGTAACTTTTGAATTCGCGGACAATAGTCTGGTTGATAAACACACGTGTTTGTTTCAGTTTATTTTAACGCGAACGTGAAAGTCATAAATGCACGTGTCACAGTTAAAATTGCACGTGCATTTCAGCATCTGGAGGACACGAGTTTCCGGAAGTCCATCCACGGTTTGTCCCAAATCTTTACCGCACACGTCCGGGGCTCGGAGACCTAAATACGTAGTGAGAGCGTCAGACAACAATAACAGTAGCAACAACAACAACAACAACACTGGCTGTGTAAAAGGGACTTGTTCACCGATTGGCAAATTGACAATTTTCAATTGTTTTTGTCTTAGATTCCAAAACATAAAATATATTAAATAACACAACTGGCAAAAGAAATATATTGAACATATAGTGTCGTTAATGAAACATCTTCAATTGAAATGGATAAAATTATAACGCGTTTGAAACGCTTTTCATCGGTGTTTTGGAAAACACGTGTAACACTTACATATCGTTAACAACTCACTTTCATGATTGAACGTCAGAATTGCCGAGTGGTTAGCGCGACAGATTTATCATCCCGACGGACGTGTTTCGAGTCCCGACGAAGGCAAATCAGTTAATTGTTTTTCTGTATCTAATATTTGTGTTTGGTTAGTCTAACTGCTTTAGATTTTGTAGTTACGACTTTAATGACATTTTTTTTTAAAATACGACGATCTGTGAACACATCCCTTTAACGGATGCCTCCTCAAAATGCATATGTAGCGTGCAGAAACGCTGTAAAGTATTATTGTCATATTATCTAATACATGTATAATTATAAATGTTTGTTCGGGACAATTGCTTATCGCAATGCTTTGAATATGATACAAGCAGTGTTCCACTTTTCCTGGAATTCATGGAATGTAACGATTATGAAGATGATAATGTCAATGACGATGATTACTATGATAATGACGATGACGGTAATGATGATGATGACGATGGTGATGTCAACAACAACGACGATGAAGCTGATGCTAATGATTGATGATGATGATGATGATGATGATGATGATGATGATGAAGATGAAGATGAAGATGAATAAGATGAAGAAAGAAGAAGAAGAAGATGATGATGATGATGATGACGATGATTAAGATGATGATGATGAAGATGACGACGACGACGACGATTTGATGCCAATGATGATAGGAGAGAAAAGACAACACACTTACATGGCCTGTGTTCACAGACAGCTCGATTGTAAGATAATACATCGTGCCCGCCACCACCTTCAAATTGAAAGCAATACAATAGTATGATGTTGTAATTATAGGAAATGTATTAACCATTTGTAAGAGACACCATTTCAAAATAGATGCTATCAGTGCAACAGAACGGCTTATGACACTGCATCATGAGTTTCTTTAAGGTTTAACAATTCCACTGAAAATGCCTATTCTTACAGCATATGCTTTCTTAACATTTCCTTTAAAAAACATCAAAATGTTCAAAATGTTCTAGGTTATAAACCAGTAAATCCAATCCCCATAGGGTCCCATTATAAAACGGCAAACTTTCCAAGCATTTTTCTAGCATTTCCTTTATTTCAGATTGTGCAAGCCTGGTATAAATTTAAAGATCATTCTGTCCTCTTCCAAAATTTGCAATAAAAAGATATGTCATGTTACTTCTAAGAAAATGCATCTCACTTCAATGTAGGCACCGGTAGAAAACAGTGTTTCGGCAGTCATATTTCGACAAAAGCCCCATAGCACAGTAAACACTCCCCAAAAGTTCACCTTCCAAGTTAGCCTCCAATGAAATGCACCAGACACGCATAGGATAATAGAAATAACCACAAAACGCATGTCTGAGATACCTAAATGGATTTTATGCCAGAAGAGAAGAGGAACTCTTTAGTAATAGGCACTACTTTTGAATGGACCACTGAGGTATACACAATGATTTATTGGTATCTAACCTTAAAGAAAACTCAACATTTTGCTGTCATGAATAAAACTCTTCTACATCATTATTAACGTACTTGTACCACAAATGCAAAATTTCAGGTCGATCCGCTACGTAGAAATGCCCCAAAAACGCATTCGAGAATGACACGTGATAAGCCATCTGGCTTGCGCTTCAGTATTTGGATTGTATGGGGAGCGTGAACTAAAATTCGCACCTAAATCACATAAACCAGTCAAAATACTAGTTCATTTAGACTTATTTTAATGCCATGGACAGTAATAAGGTATAAAACGTGTAATATTCGCGTATAACATGATTCGATGTGCTGTGAGCTGCGTAAGGCGAGTTTCCGTACTTTTTTCATTTTTTAACCGAAAAAACAGGTTTCGCTTTAAAAAGTGTAGATCACGTTTCAGTTACGATATTATTCACATTTATTTCCGTGAAAAGTAATAAACACAATAAAATAACACAGTTACATGGTGATTTTATGTATAAGTGGACCCTAAAGGGCCGGTCCCTGGTTTTCTTAAACGTTATAAACCACTAAATCCAATTCCCATAGGGTCCCATTATAAAACGGCAAACTTTCCAGACATTTTTCTAGCATTTCCTTTATTTCTGATTGTGCAAGCCTGGTATCAATTTAAAGATCAATCTGTCCTCTTCCAAAATTTGCAATAAAAAAGATATGTAATGATACTTTTAAGAAAATGCATCTCACTTGAATGCAGGCACCGGTAGAAAACAGGGTTTCGGCAGTCATATTTCGACAAAAGCCCCATAGCACAGTAAACACACCCCAAAAGTTCGCCTTCCAAGTTAGCCTCCAATGAAATGCACCAAAATGTTGCAGACACGCATAGGATAATAGAACTAACCACAAAAGACATGTCTGAGATACCTAAATGGCTTTTATGCCAGAAGAGAAGAGGAACTCTTTAGTAATAGGCACTACTTTTGAATGGACCACGGAGGTATACACAATGATTTACTGGTATCTAACCTCTAAAAATAAAACTCTTCACAGTGGTCTCCTCAGGTGAGTTATCTGCCGTTTCTCGAAAACTTCATGACACGTTGTGTACTGGTTTATTGATCAGGATCGCGGCCCCATGTCTACTGCAGCCGCCGGCCTATTTTCTTAACAGCGGCAGATCAGTGAGTAATCTTAAAGTAATGATCATTTTCGAAAATAATGTTTTTATGCTCCCCTGCGGCCCCTGCTATTACGCGCCTTCCCCTACATCCTTCGAAATCTGGAAGTATTTCACTAGCGATGGCAGTGGTTACTGAAACACACTATGGGGGAAGTAACCGATGCAAGGAGCATAACCAGATACAGACCTGAGTTTGCGCCCTTTTCACCATCACCAAGATCCCGTTGAGCTGCTGGCTGGCCCACGCCGCCATTTCCTGCACGGTGGGGTCGCTCAAACTGGCTGCCTTCCGTCCACCTGCAGCGAGATCTGCGCTCGAGTGGGAGTTATTATCATTTAACTTGCACTAATTGTTACCGGGCCGGTATTCGCAACGCTCCTTAGGATAATTTTAGTTTAGATTGTTCTTAAGTGAAAATTGCAGATTTCATTTCCAAAGTGAAATGCAGTTAGGTCAAAAAATAATTGTTGGTTCCCGCTTACATCTCCAAAAATATCTATCGTCGGGGGAGGTACAAAAACTGTGCTTTTTTTTAACTTTGTTTTCTTTTCGGCATATTCACCACCCATTTTAGGTATATTGGACTGCATTTAAAATGTTTAAACGCCTACAATCAAATAAACTGTAGCATACGGTATGTCATTACCAAGAGCGCATGTGTCAGGCAGACTTATTCCAAATGTTTGCTACTTACCCAAAAGCCGCATATTAGCGAAAACGTCTCTTTTTACCGAAATTCAGAAAAAGTTTATGATCGACAGGCAAAACAATCTTTAGGGGCTGCGGAAAAAATTATGGGGGGTGGGGGGGGAGGGTAAGCGGAAACCAACAACGTTTTTTACGCCTTATACACATTAAGAAACGCGTGCATACCTACTACATGAAACAATCTAAAGTAGAAAGACATATGCATAAAAAGCCACGGGCGTAAGGGATTCTATGGTTTTGAGAAATGGAGACCTACGTTTCTCCTAAGAAACTTGTGAATACGGGCCCCGGAAACGTATAGGTCTTAATGTTTTGTTTTCACTATTAATAAACGCTCACTAATATTGTTAGTGCAATTATTGCTTTGACATAGGTTTCATAAGAACTATCATATGACAGCTCGCGTCAACTAGGATATCTTTTAATCGGTAGATAACCAGGTAAACTTGTTTGGACAAATCATTCAATAAATGTGATTAGAAATCAGTTAAACTGATTTATTTTAGCTCAATTATGTCGACAGTCTGAGGCTTATTGAAATACTGTTGAGTCACTTTCCAGGGTAGAACCAGTTCTTAGTGTCAAATCAGAAAGATCATTCGACGCTACCCGAGTAGGGATCGAACTCACGACATTCCATTCGCAAGGCGGACACACTATCCATTACACCACTGCGACCTCAGATACAAATTCCATTCTATATCAGCGAAACCATGTTTGGAAATATATAGTTTATTTTAAGCCTATTTATTTTAGCTTAAATGTGCGGTCAGCCATAGTCTTATTGAGACACTTTCAGGTACATTTCCTGGGTAGAACCAGTACTTAGTGTATATTGTCTAAAGAGAAAGATCCTTCGAACGACCTACCTATTGCAAGGCGGACACCATAGCCATTACACCACTGGACATATTTGTTACTTTAAGTGAATCAATATTCTTTGACAAAAAGACAAATCCAAATAGAATTCGAAGTGACATTTAAAAGGAACGAAGAACATTTTTCTAACGATTTGAGCAACCGAGCATGGCTACACTGTTCTAAAATGCCAAAACAATGGAAGTTTAC
This sequence comes from Congeria kusceri, assembly GCA_027627225.1. Taxonomy (NCBI): domain Eukaryota; kingdom Metazoa; phylum Mollusca; class Bivalvia; order Myida; family Dreissenidae; genus Congeria; species Congeria kusceri. The sequence continues at coordinate 56,716,990 of CM051038.1, read as the reverse complement.
TTCAATAATAATATTTTCTCAAAAGGACCCATTGACGTTACGCTACCTAGTACATATTATGACTAAATTTAAGAATAAACTATACCAAAAATCTATTTGAATTTTATTCTAATGATGACAGTTTGCACACAAACCTCAAAATCATTTTACTAATCATACAGCTTAATAGAAACGTATTTTGAAAACTGAAAAAAGAACACAAATAAACTAACAGAAATTTTTTACTTAAAAATACTTGAATGTAATTCCTATACGCATCAGAGCTACAAACCGTTGTTTATTAGTCGACAGACAGCGCCGATTTGCATATTATTTCTTAAATGAATTAGACGAAAATTTGCATCGAAAACTGTTAATAATCGTATCAAATATTACGAACCAGATAATCTCCGGGAGTGACCGAGTCCTAAGACCAAACTAAGCGCTATCACGAACGACATACGCATCATTTTGCTGTGTTGTTTGAATGAAATTTCTCGAATTAATGTGAAAGTTCGTGTCAGTTTCAAGCTGTCAAGAGAAGGTTCGTTAAAGCTGTTACATCACAAAGAAAAAACAACAAGAATATCAACATATAATAAGAGTGGTAATGGATGTGAGTAAATTCTTTGTGCTAAGCTCCGCTCGGAACTTCTTGTTACGTTGTTTATTGGGTAGTGCAACAACGATAATTTTGTTCTTTGTCTATAGAAAAATTAGCGAGTATCATGTTATAATTAAATTCAACACATGTTTCGCGTTGAAAAGTGTGAACGTATCGTTTCTTTAATGTTAAGTACATACAATGCATAATGATTTATATCCCCTCTGCGTCTACTCTGTGTAAACCTTTATTGTTGTTTGGTATTTTCGAATGTTGTTATCACCCCATCTTCATATAGCAGGATATCTTGCAATATGAAGATGGGTGATAACAACATTCGAAAATACTTCCCCTTTCTCAGGACTTATATCCGCTTCGATCAGCAACAGATTGACAGTTTAGGTTCACACGCTTCAGATTCTGTTAAGTGCACATCCTGTTACTATACGCACTCAAATTTATTAGAGTGAAATCATAAATATAAATTCATTATTCATAAATATAATTCATAAATAATATATTTATATATATTCATAAATAATAATAATTTATAATAATTCATAAATATAATTTCATAATTCATAATTAGAGTGAAATGGGAATTCTTTTTGATGACAACCGCCACACTAAAATCCTTATTTAGTAAGAGACTGTTCAAATATAATCTGTCCCGAGTTATGATTAGTGGTGAATGTAACAAGCAGATTTATGTTATGCTTTCCAGTGGTTTACAGGGAATTATCAGTAAAATAAAATTCGTAATTCACTGTTTTAAAACAGTGAATATAAATTTGGACATTCACTATGTTTAAACAGTGAACATTACACTTTCACAATGGAACGTTTTCACCGGGAAGTCGGAAAGTACCAAAATAACACATTTTAAGCATAAAATAAAAAGAACATTTTGTTAGTTTCGATAGAATATCGATTTTTTGTTAATTCACTCTCGATCAGAGAAAATATATTTTTTCACTAGTGGCTGCGCCATTCGTGAAAATACATATTTCTATGATCACTCGTTAATTAAAATCGATATTCTACCGAAACCAACAAATAGCCTCTATGGGTTTACTCCAGGTCCTCCGGATTTCCTACAGGGCCCGTATTCACAAAGCTCCTTAGGGAAAACTGAAGTATATTTCTCAAATTCATAAAATTCCTGAAATCTCTGGCAGTTTCATGTATAGATCATTGAACTTAAACATGTAACAAACTAATAAATATTGCATAGATGCTTCATATTTTACCATTTTGTAAACAGAAATCATTGGATTTCACATAGGACTGAAATATAAACTCAAGTACAACTTAAGTTAAGATTTCCCTTAGTATCTTTGTGAATATCAGCCCAATACGTATTGCACCCAAGGGGCCCATCGGACATAAGCTTTCAGTCTCTCATGTTCTATCCTAGGTTACTACACAATTAAACTTCGTTTATTAAACTTAGTCTCACTTTGAACAAATATCACTTGCTTCTGAATAGGTGTTTCTGTAGCATATTAAATTATATTAGAGTGAATTATGACTTTCCGTTTTACCTACCTAGCAAAAAACCACGACCCTGAAGTTTTTAGAGACGATTTTTTTCCCGTCATATTCGTACTCGTCAGTTTTTATGATATTTCCAATGTTTTTAGACCGAAATGTGACTTAAAAAAGGTTTTAAAAACTCAATCCCGATCCTACCTAAATTTCACGAGACCGTTGCCCGACACGAGACCCGACACGAGACCGTTGCCCGACACGAGACCCGACACGAGACCGTTGCCCGACACGAGACCCGACACGAGACCGTTGCCCGACACGAGACCCGCCACGAGACCGTTGCCCGACACAAGTCCCGACACGAGACCGTTGCCCGACACGAGACCCGACACGAGACCGTTGCCCGACACACACAATTTACTTTTTGGGGGCAATGGGTATTGTGCAAGTGTGACAATGCTTCCACTGCTAATGTAATGTCTTTTTAGTTTTTCAATACATTTTACGATTTAATTTGTCATTCTATTGTCCGGGGCCTTACCCAAACAATTTTACCTAAAATCGAACCTTTAAAATATATTAACTGTTTATGTTTAATTCAACATTCGAATACAAAATGGTAAATCCAAAAGCATACTTTCAATCTTCATGAGAATGAAGCATTTCATTGTAAAGTGTGCTATTCATAAAAGCTATGTTGTCGATACCAGATCCCAAAAAATTAGCCCAATGGCTGCTAAACCGGTTTGTTATGGAAGCGTCCTGGTGTCAGGTGTAAATTTTTTTTATAAATAAATAATACTAAATATTAGAAAACTTATCTCCAAATTCCGACTTTTATCTCGTAATTACGACTTAGTATCTCCTAATTACGACTTTTTATCTCTCGTAATTACGACATAGAATCTCGTAATTACGACTTAGTATCTCGTAATTACGAAATAGCTACATTGTCGGCGTTATGCTGGCCAGGAACCAAAGCTTTTCCGCAACCTCATTGCTGGACAAAATCTATAGGTTTTGTAGTGTTTATTTTGTTGTGTAAATATTTTAAACATAAGGCAGCTTTCTAGTAACAGATGATACATTTATTTTGACTCATAATTATGAGTTATTCAGAGGTAATAACGAGTTTTTAAGTTCGTATTTACGCGAAAGAGAAGTCCAAATACATAGAGGATATTTTTTGATTTCAGTGAATGATCTATTCTGACCTCATAAATGAATAAAAAATTGTCACTCATGAATAGGGTGGGAAAATAGTGCTATATTGTCTTTGCCATCGTTGTATATTTTTATTGAATTTTATCATGAGTTTTCTGTTGTTTACTTATGTAAATACTGTAGAACTATATACAATTACCAAGAGAGGTAAACCACTTCTCGAATGCTAATTATATAAAAAAAATAGTCCGTTTTGTTATATGTTCACAACAGTGGAAACATAAAATTTTATTTCGCAAAATCATATACATGAAATGATTTAAAATTAATTGCAAACATCGCTAAAAATTAATAATACAATACGGCGTGGTATTAAACAAGCACGCGAAATCATTAATCGATACTATCCTTGTATATTCGGCAGAAAACGCTAAACACCGGACATATCCGAACGTAATTGCAATATTGTCATAATGTCTATAAATTTTCGGACACCTGTAATTTGGGAATATTTTTGTGTATCCAAATAATCGGACACGAACATTTTTAATTATTTTTAAGTGTCCGAAAATATAGATATTTTACTGTAAGTCAAAATAACGAGGTATTAATTAAGTCCTAAAGAGGATTTATTTTATCGTAATGACAAGGTAAAGACAGTTTTTCAATATTGTGTTTTGTCCTGTAAATTATTATCACGTCGTAAATACGAACTAGTTAAGCCTTTATTATGAGTAATTAGGTCATTAAATTGAAATTACGAAATATAATGTACGAATGCTGTCATATGAACACACCAGGTAATGCTTTTAATTGTATCTGAATAATTGTAAATATCATGTAAAGTTACAAAGAACGTGTTACATCGTATATGCATTAACTTTTTACTTCGAATTCTAAGAAAACCCTATAATGAATGCATGAATTAATTAATAAATGAATTAATATTTTTTCAGTGGATTCAAAATGCAACGCTGACGGTCACGTGTTTGCTGTTGGTACAAAATACAATGCTCCGGCACCATAATGCGCGGAATTTATCTGCGACAATTGGGAAATGACGTGTTGCAGGTAAGGAATAATAACAAACTGTAGCTTAACTTAAAATATTTTTACTGAACTTAAATTTTGTGTAAGGTAATTTATTTAAAACATCAATTAAATTTGTGAATCCATTTACAGTGATATAAATGAAAGTTTATAATAAGGTGATAATTAATAAACAGTAAGAACAATTTGATTTACAAAAGAACTTAAATGCAAAAGACACATGATAATTAGAGGTTATAATTTGTGAATCCATTTACAGTGATTTTTCGTGTTATATTTTTGAACAATTGAAAAATATGCACTGATTACATATGAGATGATTGCTCATATAACACATTTCAGTTCTGGGAAAAATAATGCGTTCAGATTCCTGGATGTAGACGGATGCCTGAAGGCAACTAGCGAAGCCAGCTGTGACGTCGAGATCGTTGAGCCTAATCAACCCGATAGGCCATGCGCTAATTTTTAACGATATCTTTCCATTTTCAGATAAATGAATGTATATTACAGAGCAACAGATAAGCATTCTGTCAGAATTGAGTATTACTCCATCATATAAAAAATAATTGAGGACGGAAAACAATAATTGAGTACTTGAAACTATGTTACCCCATTAGAAAAGAAATAATTGACTATTATACGAAGATATGATCTCCAAATATCGTCAAACAAATGCAACACACAAATGCGATTTTTCTTTAATTTAATACAAGATGACTTTTATCTTCCCATAACGCTTAATCTGCAAATTGTTTGCAACACATAATTAAAACTAGCCGTGGGATAATTTCTTAAAATAATTTAAAGTTCATTTGGTTAATAACAAACAACAACAAAACGTTTATTGGCAATCCGGCAAACTGCCTTTGGCCAAATACATATACACAAATGCAAAAAAATATGGCCGAGACAGGGAATCATACAATATAACGTATTTAAAGATGAATATATATGAGATTCAAGAAACATTTGCATATAAACAAACAGTAACAGTACATATTACAATATTAATTATGTTAATTATGTTAATTATGCTGATGTTTTTTACGGTGAAGTCTGGTTAGTAGACACGATTCATACACACTACGGAGTAAAAACTAGTTTGTCAATGTTAGTTTTGAAAGGAAGAACCTATGGTGGTACACACAGAATGTCAATTTTGACTTTGTGTTTTTTGTGGTTTGAGACTTATTGTCAATGTTGAGAGGTCTGAATGAGCTAAGATTCTTAGTCAGAAACAATCCATTGTACGCTTGGATTAATTCTAGGTCATAGGCAGAAATAATATTGCACTAGGCTCTACAATGGAAATATAAAACGGCGATGAGTGCGAGGCAAAAGAGTCGGTAACCAATGTTTTTTTGTGCAATTTATTTTATATATTTCTGCCTGCCTATGTGCAACATTTTTCCCGCAATAATCACCAAAGCATTCTATAGTAATTAAACAGAAACAAAGAAAATAAAAGTTACATAAAGACATCATAAAAACTGACCATTACGGAGATACTCGATGACTCGATTGGGCAGTTGTGGTTTACGTTAAAATCAACATCCAATCGCAGCTTCATGTTAAACGGGTGTCTGTTATTTCGTAAAATAATGTTGTAACAATTCCTTTTTGGCTGTTTTGTACACATCAATCGATCATTTCGTACCCATGTCAGACAGTCGCTTTACCCACTGCGTTTGCCGCTTTTTGCGTATTGGGTTTTTAAATTGAGTTTTTGTTACTCATCAAAAATGATTTATAACGATTAAAAATAATAAACTAAACACGTTCTTGGTATCAAATTGTTTGTTTAGTAGAAACTAATTCTGTTGTGCTCAAAATGTTGACTTAGGAGTCGATTTCGAGTAATATTACGTACTCCAAACATTGACTGATATAAACGCTACTGACCTGATATATAGAGAATAACAGGTTACTGCCTGGTCTTGTGTTATATATCAGGTGAGGCTTAGAATAATATAACGGCGAGGCTTGTCGAGCCGTTATTTTATTCGTGCCGAACCTGATATATTACACAAGACCTGGCAGTAACCTGTTTTTCTATTTATCATACCACATTTTTCGTAAAATATCACCAAACGAGCTGATTTTTATATATTTAAAAACTAAGGACGGCGCTGATTTTGCTGAGCCGACTTTTACACGTTCACGTACATGTAGTTATGGATTTCTAAAAGTTGACTGAATAATACCTTATTATTAACATTTCGTAATGATAAGTGAACTGTTTTCACTACGAATACATAGATAACACGCATGCTCATTCATAAAATACTGAAAATGCGAACTGAAATGGATTGCAACGATCAATTTTATCGGAGAACACACAACGCCGAATTGTTTGGAGACGCCATTTTGGAGTTGTGTATTGAAATTGACATTTCCAAGATCGTGTCAATATTGACAGTATTTGACTACAGTGTAGTGTGTTCAATTTTTGGTAATAATGTTTTTGGTTCAAAATAAATTGATGCTGTGTAGTGACTTTTAGTGCATTTATTATGAATGTATTGAAATAAATTTGTATGGATGATTTATTGTGTTCCATAGATGACGTCATATCACTACCAAAGTGCGGGTTTATGTGAATATTTAAAAAATAACGTTTTTGTGATTTATGACGATTAAAAATAATAAACTATATACGTTCTTGGTATCAAATTGTTTGTTTTGTTGAATCTGATATATATTATTTACTGAAACTGTTGACTTTTTAGTTGTTTCCGAATAATAAGACGTACCTCCAAACATTGACTGATATAAACGCTACTGACCTGATATAAAACAATATATCAGGCACCTTTGTATCAGGCCGATAGCAGCATAGTGGTATGATAATAAACCTATATCAGGCACCTTTGTATCAGTCCGATATCAGTGGTATGATAAAATACAATATCACTATATCCGGCGTTGTACAACCCGCAGTCAACCAAAATTATAATAGTACTGAATGTTTGAGTCTGACATCCATGATGAAAATATTGAGATTGTGTTATTAATAAATATAAACAAAGTGAAACTCCAGCTGCATCATATATAACTTTTATTAGCAGCACATGGTCCTTTACTTACAGCAAGTGACCAATTGCCATAACAGCACAGTACAATACAAATACACGTCACAAACACAATATGAATACAACTGGGGCCACCGCCTTGAAACGACCAATGCAAAGCAATGGAGGTTAAAACTTATGTACGGGCGCCCTAACCTCACACTTGGCCCAGAATTATGCATAATGCATGTAAACAGAGATTAACCTCAACGCATCACATATCAAATTAAACAATAGTTAAAGGGAATATAATTCAATTTTATTACCACTTCATTACTCAATGGTTGGATGTAACCAGTGCAATTTCCTAAAGGCGCGATTAAATGAAAGAAAAAGTATTAAAAACAGTATAAATTACACATCTTCTTGTTTTAAAGATTTAAAAACAGAGCATCATATAGTTCAGGACCCAGTTGCTCAAAACTTTAACGGCCGGTTAAGCTAACGGCCTGGTAACTTTCGATGTAAATAAAACTAATATTTCAAGCAACTCGCTTATGAAGCATTTGATAGTTATCAATCTATTTTAAATAAATGCAAATGTAAAAATCTTAACATTTATTTTACATCAAAAACTTCATCCAAAAGTTAATGGCTGTTAGCTTAATTGTCCGTTAAAGTTTTGAGCAACTGGGCCCAGATCATCGTCTTGCAATACAGCAAGAAGGCGTAATGGTGAGTGTAAAAAGCCTGATTTTATAGATTGGTTGTAAATCTTTATATTATAGCATATTTAGTAAACTGCATAAAATGTACTATTTTACATTTGTGAGATATTAGATTCTTACTGCCAGAAGAAATTGAAAATGAATGTTCAATTTAATGAACGTGAATCATATTTAAAACAAGTGTTAAAATCAGTATCGTACACCAGACCATAAATACGTGATAACTTTAAAAAACGACATCAGACAGGGAAATCATTTCGATGTTTCAGACGCAATTTAAAGACGAGCAAAATACTTGATTATGTTATTATTATAATGCACATAAGAGAAAGCCTCTTATACGCCAGATTGAATTGAACACATGTATAACGATAAACCTTAACTATTGCATTAAAAACAGTACTCGTGCATTAAATTTTGCAATGAGTGATTGTGGTCTTCAGTATCTAATGATTTCGTTTTCGTACCGAGCAAATAAACTCACTTTTAATCAATAATTATCTAGTACTAGTATTCTATTTATACAATCATTTTCGGTCTTTTTTTTTTGAAAATAAACAAACGAAAAATACTAAATACATAAAATGACGTCATGAAAATCAACACATTAATATACGTGATTATGATGCGAGTGTTTGCTTTATTCCACGGGCTGTTATATCGTCAATGCCGGTGTGATTGTGTGATAAAAAGTGATGCTTACCTTTGAAAAAGTATAGTGTGATTTTATTGACCTATTCCGTTTAGGCTCGTAGATACCTACCCAGTTGGGAAACTCAGACACGAATATGTATTGATTAAATCCTCACTCCGTTACAAATGATACTGTAGTGCAGTGTCAAGGACGCAAAGTTTGTAAGCGTGATGTTTTGGGTTCAAAACCCAGAACAGACACTTAAAACTTTTAACTCCACTAGCCAAAGACCAGATAGCTAATGCCAGGACGGTTTGTTTATCGTGCGTGCGTGCGTCCGTGCGAGCTTGAACTTTTCATTTTAACGACATCTTCTCTGAAACCGGTTGGACAATTTTGATAGAACTTTACAGAAATGTTTCTTGGGTGTTCCTTTACCGAAATTGTTCCAGTCCGCTGCACATGTTGCTTCACAGAAATAATCCTTGGATGGTCATTTAACAAAGTTGCACAAATGGTTCCGCTCCGTTGAAAAACTTGGTCGCCAGAGGGCGGGGCCATTTTTCCTTATTTGACTGTATTGGAAACTTTTAAAATCATCTTGTCAGAACCACCAGTTGGATTTCAAAATAATTTCACAGAAATATTCGTTGGGTAGGTCTTTACCAAAGTTGCTTAAGTGGTTCAGCTCCGTTGACAAACATGGTCGCTAGGGGCCGGTGCCATTTGTCCTTATATTGTTTAATTCAAAACTTTGAAAATGCTCTTGTCAGAAACAGCTGGTTGGATTTTGAAAATTGGTAGTTTCACAGAAATGTTCCTCTGGTGATTCTCTACTAAAGTTGCTGAAGTTATTCCGCTCCGTTAAAAAACATGGTCGCCAGAGGTCGGGACCGTTCCTCCTTATATGGCTATATTAAAAACTTTGACTATCTTCTTGTCAAAAACCGCTGATTAGATATCGAAATAATTTCACAAAGTTTCTAGGGTGGTTCTCTACCGAAGTTGTTCAAATGGTTTCGCTCCGGTTTAAAACATGGCCGTCAGGGTTAGGCCATTTTACCTTATATTGCTTTATTTAAAAGTTTGAAAATCTTCTTGTCAGAAGCCACTGGTTAGATTTCAAAATAATTTCACAGGAATGTTCCTTAAGTTGTATTCGTCCAAAATATTTTTTATTATTTTAATTCGTTAAAACAAATGGCCGCCTGAGGGCCGGGCGTTTTTTCCTTTTACAGCTTATCAGGGTCCTTTTGCTTCTGACACAGCTGCTGACACTGCTTCTGACACTGCTTACTTAGTAAGCCAGTGGATCGATACTAGCAATCGTGTCAGACAACGTCATGAGACGGTATCTCATCATCAACCTCAATTCTGACACAAAAGACAGCTGCACCTATACTGAGAGCGAAACAGAGTATTTGTGGTTGCATTTTTATGTGGATAAAACGATTACACTAATAAAAAATGAAAGAGGAGGGGGGTGGGCGTAAGAAAAAATATCAAAAAATGTCATGAAAATAAGTGTTGTTAATGGAAAAGAAAAAAAAAACATAAAAAAGAAAGAATCGGCAGGGTTCGAACCACAAGCAACTTCAATGTCTAAAACACTATCCGCCGCGCAACTCTTCCTCATAATGCTAATGGGTGCTTTTGTTAAAATCGAACTATAATAAACTCGGCTATCGTCTTTGTTGACAAGAAATGATTTCGGTTAACAGAAATGTATATTGAACACGTATTTATCTTACTCGGGTTTACTGAAAATATGTTTATACTTCACCGAAGTGTGATACATCAATTCCAGATTAGCTTAACATTTATAGAGTGAAGACCTATTTTTCCTGGGATCACTCATCAAATAAGACGTTTTCCAGCAAGTTTTTACATATTACTACTAATGGATATATTTGTATGTCAATAGCAACATTATGATGCAATAAACAGGCGTTGGGTTATCTGTAATGGGTCTAATTGATGTAAAACATTGTATTTGATATGTGACCATGCTGCTTGCTTTCTCTTGCATATTATAAAATATATATAAATAATATATGCAAGATTTTTATACTGGATACCCAATAGTTATCGCACTTTTCAATACAATGCAATTCGATTGTATATATGAAAATGTACGGAATTCTAGTCATTCATAAGCAGCTTATTTTACAATATTTGATATATAAATTTATTTGGGATATAAATACATTGCTGAATAAACAAGGGTTTCTTGACATTCATTTCCGTTTTAAATAATTTGTAATAAATGTATAGATTTTATTTGCTCGTACCCTCCCAGTTTCGTGATAGATCATTTATTGCTCCCTTTTAGGTGACATTAATGAAATGATCAAATGCATATAACATTAAGTGGCCCACTAACCTAAAATAATCCCATTTAAAATTGGTAAAAATAGTTACCGAATTGTTTACAGATTATGGAACAAACATTCAATTGGAAATTTGAATGCCGCAGTGGCATTACGAAATGACGGTATATTTCAGGGCCAAAAGCACAATTCCTATTGTGGTGAAAAGTCATAGAGAGCTCATGGTGTATACTGATGTAATAGTCGCAGATATTTCGGAATCATGCATATCACACCGGTATCGATATTCTGGCACATATAAAATCAGTTGAAAAATTCTTAATAATTTGTATTCTTTCACAAACAAACGAAACAGCTATTTATTTTACGAGAGAACATATAAAACAGTTTGTAGTAGTGATGCGAGAAAGAAATAGAATATATCGGGGATCGTTAAATTTTTATCATGCGTTTTGACAAAACTAATTTTACGGATTTGAAAGACATAACAGACAATTGCTGATTCCTGGAGACACGAGTGCAAAACTATAAATACATAACCTGTTTGAAAGAAAACAGAAATATGATAATATTAATATTGACGATACCTCGATCAGTCTAATGATTGCCAAACAAATAATAATTATGTTGATAATTGTTGTATTGTCAATATTTCAGCTTATTTTAGGGTAAAAATATTATCTTTCGGGAAACGTGTTCATTATATTGTCTAGACTAACAACAAACTAAACCATGTGTATTCAAAGCGAGCCTCAGCTGGGATTTGTCATAATTTTAGGTAATCATTCTTAGCCAAGCCCTCTAGTGGCCATGATTGTTTAACAAATCAATATAGTTCGAAGTATTTTTGCAGATAACCTAAGGACAATTTCTGTGAAACTCAATGCAGTGGTTTCTGACATGAAGATTTTTCAGAGTTGTAAATACACCCATATAAGGAAAATTGTACCCGCCCCCCTGGCGGAAATTTTTTACGGCCCGGAACCATTTGAGCAATTTGGAACCACCCAAGGAACATATCTGTGAATTATTTCCAACCAGTGGTATCTGACATGAAGATATTCAACGTTTCAAAATAGCAATGTAAGGAAAATTGCCACTGACTGCCATGCTTTAAAATGGAGCGGAACCATTTGAGCAACTTTGGTAGAAAAGCACCAATGGAACATTTCTGTTATATTATTTCTAAATCCAACCAGTGGTTTCTGGCAAGAAACTTTTCAATAAACTCATATAAGGAAAAATTGCCACGCCCCCTGGCGGCCATGTTTTCAAATGAAGCGGAACCATTTGAGCAACTTTGGTAGAACCCAACAAGGAACATTTCTTTGAAATTATTCTAAAATCAAACCAGTGGTTTCCGACCAGAAAATTTTCAAAGTTTTCAATATAGTCAAAAAGGTAAAAATGGGCCCTACCCCTGGCTGCCATGTTTATAAATGGATCGGAACCATGTGAGCAACTTTGGTAGAAGACTACAGAAGGAACTGTTCTGTGAAATAAATTCGAAATCCAACTAGTAGTTTTTCACAAGACGATTTTCGAAGTTTTAAAGCCATACAATGAAAAATAGTCACGCCCCCTGGCGGCCATGTTTGTTTACGAACCGAAACGAATTGAGCAACTTTGGTGGAGGACCACCCAAGGAACATTTCTGTGAAATTATTTGAAATCTACTCAGGAGTATAGGAGGAGGTGTCCTTCAAAGATTGTTCTGTTTATAGCTCTAGTGACCATCTTATACGATCGGAACCATTTGAGCAACCATCTTTCATCGGAACCATTTGAGCAACTTTGTAGAGGACCACCCAAGGAACATTTCTGCGTTTCATGATATTCGGCCTAACGATTTCAGAGGAGACATCGTTTAAAGAAAAAGTATACACACGCATGGACGCACGCTATGCAAAGTCGATCAAGCAAAGGCGTCAGATGTTCGATCCATTTACTGCTGACCCGTTTATTTTGTAAATTGCAGGTACCTCTTGAATGAAGGCAGTACAGAGTATGACTGATGCGATGTTCTTTTCCTTTGTAATGGATTAGTGGCAAAGAACAAGAATCAATCTATGTTAAACTTTAAACAAATGAAAGGGTCGAAGAAAAGTTCGTTAGCATCTGTTCACCCCAGATACAAAGTCGGCATATCTTTACCAGTTGATCAACACCACATTTGATTCACTTGGCCTACCCAATGGTTATTTAATCGTTGTTTAATATTATTAATATATAGCTCTAGATACGTATGTTTTCTTAATTAATGCCTCATCAATGATCACTGTATACATTTATACAGGAATAATTAAACAATATAAGAATACAGTGCTAATATGCAGCTAACTTTCCTAAGACAATGAAACAATATTTTTCTTATTGGAAAAGAATTTGGCCTCGTCAAATCACCCAAATTGTTAAATTATATCAGGGTTATTAATTTTGGTCTGGTCGTATACCTTCTTCTGTTGTTTTATACATGTATATTGTATTTAATTAATTGTTTGTATTAGACAAGCTTGTTGGGATGGGCTCGGATTGAGCATCGAGCATGGCAGTAAGGAAGGGCGGTCTTGCCACTTTGCTGCAAGTAGACCATTTAAGGTTTGTTAACATACATAGATTGTGCCATTGCCTCAAACTTTCCTTCAGAAAGTAGTTAAGCAGCAAAGCTATATGACAAACTTATGACAGTCCTCATCGGTCTGCATTACTTTTACAAAAAGTCGCACTAAATCAACTTATTATCTTCTGAATACTTTCACTGCCATGACCATCAAGGGTGTATTGCTACCAAAATTTACTGGAGCCCGATTGCGACCACATCTTGCTTATGGCCTTCAATGCATTAAGGAAAACTTATCTGCATTTGATCTCTCGACAACTAGCCACACCAATGCAAAGGCCGAGTGGCTTTTGAAGGTATTAACATTCTATGCCTTGTGTTTGAAGGTATTCATATTGAAAATTACCAAATAGAAATATTTCACAACTTATGCATTTCATTTTTTGGTCTGTAAAAAGTGTATTTTGTAGTTGTATATTTGATGTTTTGATGTCACTTTTGAGTTTTTTTTCCCGTATATTGCCTCCAATATCATATTTTCTATTTGTATTTTACAAAGGAATTGTTGGAACCTCTGGTACGACTGTCGACACTGGGCATCACCCTAACTGACTCCATGGCGTGGATTGAGATCACAGCAGTCATGAGCAAGGATCTTAAGAGCAGGAAACGTATGGTTGAAAATGTGAAATCAAATTGTTATTATGAAATATGAATTTGCAACTATACTGGTCAATGAATGATAACATTATGTACATTATTACACCCTACACGCATTTCGGTTCAATGCTTTTTATAAACCATATTAACAGATTCGATATATGTGTCACGTATTACTTGCTAACTGAACAGGGAAATGATCAAACTGAATGACACATTCGAGTCAGAAAAATTTGAAAAAGTGCAACTGAGAGCTCAGAACCCACAAACTGCATGCAAAGATTAGCATATTGATCAGATTTTTAGGCAATTAACAAGCGCTTTGAGCTGGACGACACATCTGCATCTGTTGTCCAATCAACTAAAGCTTCGACACATGGCATTTGAAAGATTCTTTGAAACGTGCAGGTCTTAAATGCTTATTAGTAATGAGTTTGCCTGTTTAGTGTTAAGCCAGTTTTTCTTTTCAGAAATTATTAAAATGTATCATGCATGATATTTATTGTTAGTTAAATCGTAGTTTTGCAAATATTTGTTATGTTGCTAATGTTTCATACTGTTAATATGGATTTCATTGCAGTGCCATCTAATTGGTTTCTCTATCCATGACCCAAAAACATAATTATGACTATACTGATGGAATGAAAAGCAACTAAAACCCCTTTAAATTCTCACTAAAGTGTTAACTGATTTTTTTCCAAAATAATACGCGCTTCTGTTTGTTTCTAGTGTTTGGATATGCTGAGATGATCTACATCACCAGGAACTACGAGCAGACACTTGTGAACCCTGATGAAGGGTTCAGCTCCGAACTTGTATTGGATGCGTGGAAGAGGCTCAAACTGCTGCGAAGTAGATACTTACTGTTTTGATGAAAGAGAAAACAACAACATGTGTATCAATTGTCCTTTTAAAGTTTTACTTACTGTCTTTAATTTAACATGGAATGTTAATTGAAAGAAATTCATTTTATAAAGAAAAATGGCAAGGACATTCTAAATGTTTGAATAGATTATTGTCTTTTAATTTTGCTCTGAACTTTTATGTATTATACAATTGATATATATAGGTTGCTGAAGGACCCTCCGAAGGAATGTCCACTGACTTTGGAAGAACTATTAGATGATGGCTGTAGAAATGTGATACTCGTCATATATATTTTGCTCAGTCGTCCCCCAACCTTAGTCTCCTGTGAAACATCGTTCTCGCAAACGAAATTGGTCGAGAGCAGCAGAAGGGTGAAGCTGAGCAACAGAGCACTGAATGACCTGCTTCAAATAAAACTTGGAACATCTGATTTTGACCAGTACGACCCAGAGGTGGCTATTACGCAGTGGATGATATACTTACATATATCTGCGAATCATTTAAGGTGTGGTACTTTGAAAAAATATATAGAGTATATTCGTTTGTTTTCGGTGTGATATCGCGTGATATCATCACCGGAAAGAGAGACAATTAATATTTTCAGGAGCGCTTGCAAAGTGCACAGGATGCGTTGGATGCTGAAATTATGTTTTTGGTCCAAGGTGACCAGCTCCAATGCCTTGTGGGTAAAACTTGTACCCGCAAGACATTGTTTGTTCTAGACTCATTGGCTCAATACGACTGAGGAAAAACCAAGATAAAATAAGAGGAAAGACAGTTCAATATATCGGAGAGATATTCTTAACATTTGCTGTTATTAATCTTTACCTCTTTTCGTTTTGGTAATTATGTATGATAAATGATAACAATACCTAAAAATAAATATTGTCCAAGTCAAAAATATATAAAAAGTAGTGCCTCACTCTGAGTGATATAGTTATATATCTCACTGTTATTTTTCTATATTTTTTTACTTAGCATTAAATAAATACATACGGAATATTACGCTAGTCAATTGTTCCATGAGTATGTATCAGTCGAGTGGCTTGTGTGATGACGAAATAGCGCAACCCACTCGACTAATACATACTGTTGGAAAAATTGACTAGCGTAATATTTCTTTTATTATATACCACGATAAACTTCAAATGTGCATTTACGTTATTTACGTTATTTTATTTGTTCAAAAACTACAATTTTGATCAATCATTGTATGTATAGATTATATTTGTTTACATAACTCTATGATGACGTCATTAAAAAGTAGTCCGGCTAGTATGGTAATACGGGATCGGAAAAATAGCGAGTAGCATAATACGGGATTTTTTTCTGTCGACATGTATTTCACCGATTGATAAAGCATGTATTGTGTTAAGATTTTAAACAGGTATATAATAAAGTTATGTAACCTACATGTTAAGTATTTTGTTACGTTTCAGGTTTGTTCAGCCGAACCTGGTTGTGGCAGGCGTCTGGGTTATGCATGTAAAAATAAAGGGAACATCAACCATAAGGGATGATGAACAAGCAGGTCCATAACATATCGTTGACGTATGTAATTCCGAAGGCGTTGTTGATTTATGATACAAGGATTAAACAATGAACATATAATTTATCAAATATTGTATCAATATAGCCACATAGTCATACTTACTGAATTTATATTTGCATTTCACCCTTGGTTATTTTTTTTTTAAATTTAGATCATGAGGCTAGTGACACAGAAAGACAACTCAGTCCAGATCTGGCAGTTTAGAGTCAACAAGTGGGCCCAATTCAAGACCAAGCAGATGGCCCATACCAGGAAGACAACTCAGTCCAGATCTGGCAGTTGAGAGTTAACAAGTGGGCCCAATTCAAGACCAAGCAGATGGCCCATACCAGGAAGACAACTCAGTCCAGATCTGGCAGTTGAGAGTCAACAAGTGGGCCCAATTCAAGACCAAGCAGATGGCCCATACCAGGAAGACAACTCAGTCCAGATCTGGCAGTTGAGATTCAACAAGTGGGCCCAATTCAAGACCAAGCAGATGGCCCATACCAGGAAGACAACTCAGTCCAGATCTGGCAGTTGAGAGTCAACAAGTAGGCCCAATTCAAGACCAAGCAGATGGCCCATACCAGGAAGACAACCAACATTTGAATGCGAGTTCTAACGAAGATGATGAGGATGACCTAGACAAGAAGACTCAAACTGCATATGAAACTGACAGTGACTTGTTCTCTGAATTTCAAGAGGAAGATGAACATGCGCAGAAAGTCTTGCACTATTCTAAGGAATATTCAGGCTCTCCAGTCGTTCCTAGTTAATCCTAGGTTTTTTTAGTGTTCCTAGTTTTTTTTTCTAAAATCTTTCTAGCATTCCTAGTCTTTTATTTGTAGCATTATGTGGGAAAATCAATTGTGTGTGTTTTGAAGACCTTCTTGCAGAAAACAATATAGATATGTTCAGCTGACTTTTCTGTGCTACCGACAGTGTGTTCGGCCTTCAGCTATGATGATTAAAGGTTGGACTTTGCTTAAGTTTAAACATTTTTGAAGCAAATGTGTTCCATCCAGTGTTTACATGATATTGCTATAACGTTTCAATAAAAAGGGTCTAGAGATCTCCTGAACAAAAAATACGATTTTCAAATTCAGTTCTAAAACAAAAAACAAAACACAATGCGAGGAGCAGAAATCTGTCATTTATCTATAAAAAAAATCACTAACAGTCTATACCCTGAAATAATCCAAGATCAAGTTTGAAAATATATGCGTACTCTATTCAATAAACAACAACACAGAAACTATTATTTCTCCACGTTCTCTACTAAACAATGCAAGTTTTTCGAAAAATCAAGAAATCAATATTACATGACGCCATGAATGTACATCGAGAGCGATGGTTTTTACTACTAAAGCGACTGGCCAGTTGTGTTTGTTTCAGCCGGTTTTGCCATTGTAGTCTCGATGTCATGTAGGAAATACAATAAACTGTACATTTAAATGTTCAGCAAGAAAACCCATACCAGCTGATATAAGTTTTAATAGTATATCAGTTAAGCTGTTAATTTAACTGCAGATTTACTCTCAAACAACAAGAAGATTAAATCCCAATATTTGGTACATCCCCCAAAAATGAAAAAACAAACAAATAGCATATGCGCATTGAGATTCTGGTTAATCTGTTAAATGTTATTCAAATTGATCCATTGGTTTCAGAGAAACTAGAATTAAACCGCTTGCGTAGAAACACAGTCTTGATGCACGTATATAAACATTGCTTAACTTGTATGATAAGAAATATTAATTGACGTCATACATATGTACAGAGAACGAATGGTAAATTTATGAAGATTGTGTTTCTTGCGATATTGTTTTTGGCGCGCATCATTGAAGCGTTATACAAAACCGGATTACATTCAACTGCTACTTATACTAAAACAACGTATTACAGTCGGTGAAGTGGTTACGTGAGATGATCATAATAAGGCCTGTAGGCATCTGTCATTTGCAGGTATGGTATTTAATGTGTTGGCAATACGGGTATATATGAAAGCATGTAATTTTCATTTGTTAAGGAGTTCACATATTGTCAAGAATATAACTTTTCTGACTAATCTGAAAATACCTTTGCCATATGATACACATGAAATATATGTTGGCTTTTTATTTTCTGAAATATCAAAAACAAATCACGGAGAAGAAAGTGTTACGTTTTCAAAAAACACTATATGAATAACTGAGTTTTGCTCAACGTCCCACAAATCATATTATACCAATTTAAACATTACAGAACAGTTAATATTGCATCTTCAAAATTGTGTACTTGCTTAAAAAATCATACAGAAGATTTATACAGAAGATGAATGTACTGATCACTTATTACAGGGATTTAGGTATAGTATTGTGGGTATTATAATATGAGGCGTATCCTGCTGGACTGAATGAATGTGCGTAAAGTGTCGTCCCGTAGACTGAATGAATGTGCGTAAAGTGTCGTCCCGGATTAGCCTGTGTGGATCGCAATCAGTGAATTTATGTTTAGAAGAGGCATCATTGAAACAGAAAATACCATAACAGCGGAAAGTGTCGTCCTCGATTAGCAAGAAGTGACTGCAAGTACAAGGTGTTGACTGACGTGTCATATCCGTACACTGACATACCATACAATCAGATAGATAAATGGAAATGGTTCATCTATTGTTTAATTGATTTTATTTTAACTAGTTTTATAGTTTTGTAATGTATTTTCGAAGTTTATGAGGTCCTTCCGCGCCGAAGCTGCATTATGTGAGGACCCTGAGGACCAGCCCCCCCCCCCCCCCTGTCTGATTTTACTTTATACTTTTCCAAAGTTGGGACGAATTTTGAATTATTTCTGCAATTTCCAGCTACTTAGCTTTTACTGAGTTTTTTTTGTTTTAATTTTTGTGTGGTCTTGTGCTGTAGGGGGAAGTCGGAGTTCCCGGACCACCAACCAACTCATTGGCGCCGAGTGGGGAGCGAACCCGGGCAGCCTGTGTAAAAAGCGGATGTACCAACCACTGCGCTAGCCGGACAGTCCCTAGTTTTATAGTTATTTACTCATTACTATTTCAATCGGTCATCTTTTTATTTATTTACCTAACCAATATGAAATAATTTGAGTCGTTAAACGATTGATAAAAGTATTGTTTTCTGCTATGTAAATATGTTATGTGTGTACGTTTTAATAATTTATGTTGAATCTTTGAATTACCATTTTTGACTTATGAACCGGTACGGGAATTCGCCGCATGACATACTTCTGTTAGAAATAATGATAAGAGGTTAGATATCAGTAAATCAAAATGTATCCCTCCGTGGTCCATTCCAAAGTAGTGCATATAACTAAAGAGTTACTTTTCTCTTTTGGTATAAAAGCCATTAAGCAATACCAAACATGCTTGTTTTGGTTATTTCGTATATCCCATGGGTGTCTGGAACATATTGGTGCATTTCATTAGAGTCTAACTTGAAAGGTAATCGTTTTGGTGTGCGTACTGTGGTAAGGAGCTTTTGTCGAAATATGACTGACGAAATCATGTTTTACCGGTGTCTGCATTTTTTAATACAATTTTTGGACGAGGATAGATTCATCTTTAAAATTATACCAGCTTGCGCAATCTGGCATAAAGAAAATGCCAGAAAAATGTCAGGAAAGTTTGCCGTTTTATAATGGGACTCTATGGGAATTGGATTTACTGGTATCTAACCTAGGTTCAAGATGGTTCAACAATGACCGGCGCACTGAATTCGTCTGCATAGTACATATAAAATATGTACAATGCTTTTATACTGATAATATTCACCACTATCATATTCCAACATTTTTTGTTATTCTTTTGTTTTAAGAAAACGAATAAAGTTGTGGTCTTTGTCATTTTTTTTATTAAGACACACACAGACCGGATTAAATCGTCTGTAGAAAAAATTGATACCAAAGAAAATGAACAAAGCACAAATAATTACTTTCCGAATTGAAATGTTATTTTTGATTCTTTTCTTAATTTTGAATGGACGTGCGAAAAATAAATATAATTTAAACATACATATTTCTCCACAACCAATCACTAAATAAAATTTGACCTTATATCTTGGTTAATAAATTTAAGAAGCTTCGTTTATTATTATCCCTGGTAGATGTATAACACACTTCCATTGAGTTCAGTCTAAGAGCGTATATCATTTAATGGATGATGTTTGAAAACCTATTTGCGCTAGTAACCACGTCACGGTTGAATTATTATTTCAATTTAAGATTGTGTCGGATGTGACATATCGGATTTTGTAATTACGCCTGCTGGATTTTATGCTTTAGGTGATCGATTACACGGAACTGTTAGTTCTACGTGATTGTACTCGTCTTCTGATTCGTGCCGCGTGATCGTATCGAGTCATATTGACGTTATTGCAATGAACGATGCCTCAGATAAACCTCGTTTAATTAATTAACAACAACATACGCGTCTTTGTGATAATTAGTTTATATCCGCTTAATGCCTAATTTGACCTCAACAGTATATTTCGCTTATCAAATACATGAATGTTGTCAGCACATGTCTGTCTTTTCAGATTCGAACACAGATGAGATTGCTCAGAATTAAACACCTTTCCATTTAAAGCCGAACAAAAGGTGAACACGGCCAAATTTAAACTCATGTTATCTTATTGTCTGTCTTAACAAATATGTTTACGTTAGTACATTACCTACGCCAGAAACATACGATTTGCTTGAAACTGTCTATTGCAGGAACACTAATCCTCCAAGTAAAACTGTTTGCAACACAAGTTTATTTATAGTCCGACAGCATCCCCTGAGACACCGAAGATCATCACAGTCTATTTGTTATCAATGTTATTGCTATTTATAGTGTCAGTTTAATTTGCCATTCATTTGAAGTATAGTATTCATATAAACATCAATAGACAACTATAAGCAAAAGAAGAATGGTCGAGTGGTATGCGCTGCAAATTTAGATGAAGGCGAACCGGGTTCGAATCTTGCCTGAAATCATTTTAGTAAAATTATTTTTAATTGCAATTTAGGAAGTGATATTTGTTTAATGTATTATGTGTTCAAAGTTTGTATTTCGTTTTTTTTTCTCCATTTATTAGTTACATGAGAATAATGACAATGACAACATCAAAAACAATCACGCCATTCACTTGCTGTGACCATCTCAGGGTAATCAGCATCCCCTTTACTTCCTGTGTCCATCTCAGAATCATCAGCATCTCCTTTACTTCCTGTGTCCGTCTCAGAGTCATCAGCATCTCCTTTACTTTCTGTGTCCGTCTCAAAGTCATCAAATATACTAGTAGATCTATTTAATACCTTAATAAATTTGAAAAACAAGTTTCACCAGCAGGACTCGAGCATATGACCGCTGGTTCAAAAATAACGCGCCGCGCTTTTACCGTGTTGGCCATTAATTCGCATCGATAGCATGAACTATATACGAATACAAACATTCACGGTACGTGTGCAGTGAGTTATTAACTTATTGAAGTTACCGTCCGCTTATATGATTTATCTATTTACGGGAGAAACCATTAATCAAAAATTAAAATATGGTCACGTCTCAATGCGCACTGTTTATCTACACTGCCGAATTTCGCGGAAATGCGGAATAAATCCGACTATACACCGTTTACTTTCGGCGAACTGCACGATATTATACATAAAAAACGAGGAACTTCGGCTAGTTTTGTAATGTTGACAATGTATACACCAGAGTGAACTTGAAACGGTTCAAATTTCATTTATTTTTCATTTTATGAAAATATGTATACGATTTTAGCACATAATGTATTATTTTATATGTTTATTATATCAACAATAAACGTTTTTAATGCTTAGTTTAACGTGCATCACCTTGCTTGTGCTTTCAATGACTGATCTCTTGTCGAACCGCGTCGCTATAAAAGCTGGCTTATATAGCAAGGCAGTATAAGTGTCCCTTATATATCACCATACTACAGTCGTCCGTCGTCGTCGTCGGAAATTTACTTAAACAACTTCTTCTCTGAAACTGTTGGGCGGATTTCAACTAAACTTGGCAGGAATGCTCCTGGGATGGTCTTTTGTCACCTTGTTTTCAATTCATTTAAATACCTAGAAACCTCTGGTTGCCATGGCAACCAAAAGCTTAAAAACAGGAAATCTTTAAAAATCATCTTGTCCGAAATCACTGGCTGGATTTCAATATTTCACAGAAATGTTTCTTGGGTGACCCTCTACCAAATTATTTTGGTTCGTTAAAATACATGTTTTCCTTATATGGCTATATTGAAAACGTTAAAAATATTCTTGCCTGAAACCACCGGCTGGACTTAAACATAATTTCTCAGAAATACATTCTTTAGGTGACCATCTACCAAATTCTTCATCATTTTGATTTGTTAATAAACATGGCCACCAGGGGTCGGGTCAGTTTTCCTTAAATCACTATAATGAAAATAAATCAAACAATTCTTGTCTGTAACCACTGACTGGATTTGAAAACAGTTTTCACAGAAACGTTCATTTTGTGACCCTCTACTAATTTAAAAATCTTCTTCTCAGAAACCGCTGACCAGATTTAAAAACTGTTTTCAAAGAAATGTTTGTTAGGTTACCATCTACCAAATTTCTTCAAATCATTTCTTTAAAAAACATGGCCACCAGGGGATGGTACAGTTTTCTTTATTTAGCTATATAGAAAACTTTAAAAATCTTCTTCTCATAAACCGCTGACCTGATTTCAAAATAATTTCATAAAAATGTTTGTTATGTGACCGTCTGCCAAATTTTTTCAGATCATTTTGATTTGTTAAAACTATGGCCACCAGGGCGTAGAGCAGTTTTCTTTCTATAGCTATATAGGAAACTTTGACAATCTTTTTCGCACACACCGCTGGCAGGATTTCATAATAATTTCACATTAATGCTCCTTGTGTGACCCTCTACTACATTTCTTCAAATCAGTTTGATTCGTTAAAAACATGGCCACCTGGGGGTGGGGCAGTTCTCCTTATAAAGCTATATAGCAAAAGATGAAAAATCTTCTTCTTAAAAACGTTAACCGGATTTCAAAACAATTGCGCAAAAATGTTCCTTGGGTGACCCTCTACTAAATTTCTTCAAAGCATTTTGATTTGAAAACAAAACACTGCCGGCATGGGGTGGGGCAGATGTCCTTAAAAGGTTATATAGACAATTTGGAAAAACTTCTTGTCAGAAACAACCGACCGTAATTTCAGAATAAGTTTGCACAAATGTTCCCTGGTTGACACTCCATCATTTTGAAGATCTTCTTTTCTGAAAACACTTGCTGGGACACTTGCTGGATTTTGAAAGATTTCAAATATTCGAAATTGTTTTTATTTATCAAATCCCTTCGAATTATTTTGATTAGCCAAAAAACACTGCTTTCAGTGGTCCGTTGTTGATGTCCATTGTCACATCTATAAATACGCTACTTACCTTTTACTAGCTATTGTTGTTCATTCAACTCAGGTGAGAAACTGAGAACAATTTGACCCTCTTGCTAAACGCCTTTGGAAGCAAACCCTTGTTGAATTGGCGTTTTCTTTGCTATTATATAACACAGACAATTTATTCTTTATTTATTACATGTTTTCAGACTGTTATGTTAAGAAAGAAAAAAACAAAAAAGCACTCCGAATAACTTTCACAACGATAGAAAAAAATTATTTTCTGTGTTCAAATATAAAAATCAGCAAGAGAGATACCCTTATTGTCATCAAAATTTCTTTGTGTAGGACAATATACCATTTGTGTAGGACAATATACCATTTGTGTAGGACAATATAACATTTGTGTAGGACAATATACCATTTGTGTAGGACAATATACCATTTGTGTAGAACAATATACCATTTGTGTAGGACAATATACCATTTGTGTAAGACAATATACCATTTGTGTAGGACAATATAACATTTGTGTAGGACAATATACCATTTGTGCAGGACAATATAACATTTGTGTTGGACAATATACCATTTGTGTAGGACAATATACCATTTGTGTAGGACAATACAACATTTATGTAGGACAATATACCATTTGTGTAGGACAATATAACATTCGTGTAGGACAATATAACATTTGTGTAGGACAATATACCATTTGTGTATGACAATATAACATTTGTGTACGACAATATACCATTTGTGTACGACAATATACCATTTATGTACGACAATATACAATTTGTGTTGGACAATATACCATTTGTGTAGGACAATATACCATTTGTGTACGACAATATACAATTTGTGTAGGACAATATAGCATTTGTGTAGGACAATATACAATTTGTGTACGACAATATACAATTTGTGTAGGACAATATTCCATTTGTGTACGACAATATACCATTTGTGTAGGACAATATACCATTTGTGTAGGACAATATACCATTTGTGTAGGACAATATACCATTTGTGTTGGACAATATACCATTTGTGTAGGACAATATACCATTTGTGTACGACAATATATCATTTGTGTACGACAATATACCATTTGTGTGCGAAAATATACAATTTCTGTACGACAATATACAATTTGTGTTGGACAATATACAATTTGTGTAGAACAATATACCAATTGTGTACGACAATATACCATTTGTGTATGACAATATACCATTTGTGTAGGACAATATACCATTTGTGTAGGACAATATAACATTTGTGTACGACAATATACCATTTGTGTACGACAATATACCATTTGTGTATATTGAGAGAGATACCCTTATTGTCATCAAAATTTCTTTGTGTACGACAATATACCATTTGTGTAGGACAATATACCATTTGGGTACGACAATATACCATTTGTGTAGGACAATATACCCTTTGTGTACGACAATATACCATTTGTGTACGAAAATATACCATTTGTGTAGAACAATATACCATTTGTGTAGGACAAAATGTCATGTGTGTACGACAAAATACCATTTGTGTAGGACAATATAACATTTGTGTACGACAAAATACCATTTGTTATCGACAATATACCCTTTGTGTACGACAATATACCATTTGTGTACGACAATATACCATTTGTGTACGACAATATACCAGGAGAGAAACATAAGATTGTCTTACATATTTATGACAAGATAGAAATTGCATCAGCCGAAGAGAAACCATTATGTCAAGTGTCATTTATTTAGGTAAGAAGACCAATTACAAAAGCTTGTTTGAAATCCGAAAGAAAATTAAAAATCATTTTTATTTGTTAAAGTGTGTATGTACGATGTTTCATGTCAATTATTTTCAAAATAAGCAGCTGAAAGTGACGATAAAAAATGAAAGAAAACAGAAAAACAGAAACATGACGAATGAAACATTTTAATATCAAATAAATCAACAAGTACTAGTGTCGACTTGTGCATCGTTTATTAGTGTTGTGAAATTAAACCAACTGACAAGTCTGACTCAACGTATATATTGTGTATTTGAGTTTCCGCTTGAACAGACGAAAACTGTTTGGTAATTAAAAACAAGATCATAGCGAGTTTAAAATCAATGTTTATTCCATTTTAAATAAAAACATAATATATATTATATTAATAAACTTTCTTTTCTTAATTGTATTTATTTATGCCGCTGTTTCTGTTGTAAAATCGTACATACACACTTTTAAATTCGAAAACAAATAGTTAAAAAACTGCACGAATTTTAAGAACAATTACTTAATTAAAGAAGACCATACCATTTAAATATACTTATCAAATTGATTTCCATTGATATGTGAATTTTTCAGTAAGAAATGATACGCCGGCATATTAACTTGGTTTCCATAGAAATTTGAATTGTTCTTTTATAAATGATACGCCGGCTTATCAACTAGATTCCATTCAATTCGATTTTTTTTTTGTAGGAAATAAAAGGCCGGCTTATCAACTTGATTTACTTCAGATAAGAGGTTTTCTGTAAAAAATTATACGCCGACTTATCAACCTCATTTTACTTCATAATTGAATTTTTCTGTAAGAAAGGATACGCCGGCTTATCAACTTTATTTTACTTCAGATTTGAATATTTCTGTAAGAAATGATACGCCGGCTTATCAACTTGATTTCCGTTGAAATTTGAAATGTTCAGCAAGAAATGATACGCCGCTTATCAACTTCATTTCCATTCAATGTCGAGTTCTTTTCTGAACGAAAATATACGCTGGCTTGTCAACTTGATTTATTTCAGATAAGAATGTTTCTGTAAGAAATGATACGCCGGCTTGTTAACTTGATTTGCTTCAGAAAAGAATGTTTCTGTAAGAAATGATACGACGGCTTATCAACTTGATTTTCATTCAAATCTGAATATTTCTGTAAGAAATGATACACCGGCTTATCAACTTACTTTTATTTCAGATTTTAATTTTTCTGTAAGAAATGATACGCCGACTTATCAGCTTGTTTTTTATTCAGACTTGATTTTTTTTTGTAAGAAATGATTCGCCGGCTTATCAACTTCCTTTGATTTCAGATTAGATTTTTTCTGTAAGAAATTATACGCCGGCTTATCAAATTGATTCCCATTGAAATTTGGAATTTTCCTTTATAAATGATACGCCGGCTTATCAGCTTGATTGCCATTCAATTTCGATTTTTTTTCTGTAGGAAATGGTTCGCCGGCTTATCAACTTGATTTACTTCAGATTAGATTTGTTTCTGTTTTTTATTCAGACTTGATTTTTTTTGTAAGAAATGATTCGCCGGCTTATCAAGTTCCTTTGATTTCAGAATAGATTTTTTCTGTAAGAAATTATACGCCGGCTTATCAAATTGATTCCCATTGAAATTTGGATTTTTCGTTTATAAATGATACGCCGGCTTATCAGCTTGATTGCCATTCAATTTCGATTTTTTTTCTGTAGGAAATGGTTCGCCGGCTTATCAACTTGATTTTCATTCAAATTTGAATATTTATGTAAGACATGATAGGGCGGTTTATCAACTTGATTTACCTCAGATAAGAATTTTTTCTGTATAAAAATTATACGCCGGCTTATCAACTTGATTTTCATTCAAATTTGAATATTTATGTAAGAAATAATACGCCGGCTTATCAACTTGATTTACTTCAGATTAGATTTTTTTCTGTAAGAAATGATACGCCGGTTTATCATTTTGATTTTGGTTATTGTTTAGAATGAAAATATGTGAATATACTCTTAGAAAATGACGCTGTGCTTTACTTTTCATACAGATGCTACCCCCAAAAATATGATTTCTTTATAGCAAAATCACCATTGTTAACTAAATTTTCTTGACTGTATTTTGGGAATGATTGGAATTTCCTTTATAAAAAAAAAAGGAAAGCATTATATAAAATTGGGAACAAAACAGTATAGCAGCGTATATGCCTAAACACAATATTAACACGTTATTATATATGTAAACATCAACCGAAGTCTATACATTAATATATTATACTAAACACAATCCTTACATTGAGTGCTATACGATCCAAATAATATGTATTCATTTTACCAGTGAAATATTTCCGTGTCTATGGGTTACAGCAAAAGAGTTGTTTTAACAACATTGAATATGTTAACATTTTTTACAATGTTTAAAGATGCTATTTTTAAATATCATAATGCAATTACATAAAGACTGTAGAATAATAACCAAATATACATACATTTATTATGATTGACTATATAACTTTGTATTTGAACAAGATAACATTAAATAGATTACAAAAAATACGTAATTATTATTCAAGATATAAAGAAAAAAAAAAGTTTTAAACATATGTCCGATTTTTTAAAAAGTTTGTTAAACTGATATTATTATTATTTACATAGAAAATCGATGTTTTTTATAATTTAAAATTATAAGTGTAAATGTTTTGAAACACACACAGTTATTCTTTATACTATATCAAACAAATAAATGTTTGCAAAAATTGAATGTAAATAATATTTTCAACTACAAATAGATTTGACTGAAATCTTTTGTTTGTTATGTAAGTTTGGTTCATGAATCTACTGGGAATAACCAGTCGATTTTGCTAAGCAGACCGATTTTACAATAACCACATGTATTTGTATGAGTATATCTCTTACATTACGGTGCCAATTTTGCATGTTCTTTAAGAAAGTTACTTTTTGTAAATCTCTCTGATACACCTTTTTAAATGAATTATTTTGCCTAACTGCGCCGTATTTTTCAACCATGTAGATTTTCTATTTTCTATCATCAGGCGCGTTCCGTACCAGGCATGGTAAAGGTCTTGTCATTGGAACGCCCTTGACCCGTATTCCCAGCTACCGACGGCCCTTTAACGCTACACTCCACTTTCGTGAAGACCGCATGCACCTAATTTTAGAAAAGAATCGTTGACAGAAGCACAATCACCGTTATATCAATAATTTAGTTGAAAAGTACACTTCACAGAATGACGTACTAATGACTTATTAACCGACAATTCTAAATAAATACACATAACTTGTAATTATCAGCTATATCAGTCGATATATTTTGTTCAAGTCTTATACGGTTCAACACAGGATTTCACTATGTTATAATTATTGTTTTGACAATTGTTGTAATCACAACGTGGCGCAATTATGTTTCTTTTTAGTGCCAACATTTACCCTGCGAATGATTATCATGATACTTAAAGGATTTGACCAAATAAAGTGAAATGCTGACAATGTTTGAACAACGCAGATTTAAAATAATTGTAGTTCAGTTGGATGGTTTGGAATAAGTCAAACAGATTCAATAAAGTGTGAGAAAACATTGACCAAATATATATGAAAGTGTACCAGAAACCAAGTTTCCAACGTAACATCCCGATTATGAAAATATCCCCGAGTAACTAAAACAAAGAATGAAGAAAAGTAAACACCTTAGGAGCGAACACAAAGAGCTGCGTAAGTGTTGTGCCGAAAATCAGGAACCCGGATGTGATCCCGTAGAGAAGCATCACCTGGTTTTCTAGAACCAATGAAAGCGTGAGGCCCACGGCACTTAGCATGACCACGTTGTAGAGACAAAGTCCAATTTGGTGCGAGTCGTTGAGAGCTTCAATCTTCACCTGAAATTCGTTGGCACCAATACACATTTCTATCCACATCGTATCTAAAATGTGTTTATTTTAAAGACTACACTATTTAAATAATTAAATTTACAATCGTATAAATAGCACACATGACAATGTAATATCAAACGTGAAATATATTTTCAGCAATAACAGCGAATGATCGACCAAATACTCTAGCCGAATATCAGAGACCAACACAGGGTCGATAATTAACATATCCTTCATCAACACTTACATGGCATTCTAATCGTACCATCAGTTTCTGCCTTTATTTTGAAAATATATGAAAACCAATATGTTACTATATAACGCGAAAGCATACAATGACGTCACGAAAATCAACAAATGTATAGCATTATACTGTGTTTGCTATACTCCAGTGTGGCAATACAGCAAAGATTATGCCGCGGCGTGTTATTTCTTCAATTATTTGGTTTGACCTACTCACGAAGGACAATAATAATCTTCAGAATTTGGTGACATTCAACTTCTACATACATGTCGTGTTTCCCAAGCAAGAAAGGCCCCAAACGAAAGCAGCATGCCTTCAGTGATGTAGATGGTCCACACAAAGTACGTAGATTCCTTGGAGATGCACATGCTCACGAAGAAGCGCACTTCCTCGTCATTTCCGTCAACGTCCATCTAACAAATATAATACGACAGATGCTGACGAGTTGATGGAGGAGGTATTCGAAAAAAAAAAGTTCATGGTCAATAATTTTATACCATTAACATCAGATTATTGTCAGGGCAACGTGTGACAAATATTACACCAAAACATAAAAACAATAACAAAAACTCAAATATTAATACAACTGGGGTCATCGTCTGAGAGCGGTCAATGCTTTGATTTTTGTTTTTGCGCAATTGAGCTGAAGTGAATTTATTAGGTTAACTATAAGATAAATAAACCCCATAAGCAAAAGAGAAGACCTCATTAACATCCTCAGGTCCTTAAGGCAAGTGATCACATGCCTAAAACTAATGAGGCGTATCGTGGGAAACCCGGGCTTACTGTATGTGCGTAAAGTGTCGCCCCGGATTAGTCTGTGCAGTCCGCACAGGCTAAGCCGGGACGACACTTTCCGCCTACAGTTGATTTATGTTTAGAATAGACTTTCTTGAAACAGAAAATACCATAAAAGAGGAAAGTGCCGTCTTGGATTAGCGGACTGCACAGGCTAATCCGGACGACACTTAACACACATGCATTAAGCCCGATTTTCCCACTACACGACTCTAATACATTCCATATCTTGCTGCTTTGTTTCCATACCTCACTGTCCAACTCATGTTTCATCACCTCAAACGGACTAACGACCTGCCACACGACCAAAATCACGGTAAGGAACGCCACAAGGACGGCAATGATGGCTAGGAGCTCAATGTCTTTAATTGTCTGAAAATGTAACGAAAAGTGTACAAAAGTGTTAAAGAACTTCCAGACATAAAGCCACTGAAAATGTGAAATTTATTGCCATCAGAACAAATGATTAAACCTACCTTCATGTGGCCTATTATGTATATCAGACATATAAGGGAACACTCTGTGTTTATTTACCGTTCAATTAAAAAAAACAACACTTGTCCAAGTAAAACTGTATATAAATAAGCTTTATTTTCATACAGAACATCATGGTGTCACGGATTAAATCCGAATATTTGCCTTTTAAAATTTTCATATATCTGGTGGACAATTGTTTAGCAATTTCGTTCCAAATGCATTATTTTATATATTATTCTAATAGCAATACATTTCAAATATCTCAACACATTTTACAACTCTTTGTATGTGCCATCAACATGCATAACTCTTACATAATATGCATTCATGACATTTCTGTGAATTTCAATCTTGTCGACTATTGTGCGCTAACTTTCAAATTTTCTTCCTTCGTTAGTGTTTTATCGAGAAGGACGTGTGGACATTGCGTCACCGTGGAACCCTCATCAGCGAATGCAGTTCATCAAAACCGGTAAAATAAAAATAGTGGTCACATCTACCTTAGTGTGTGAACGTATTTGTTTTGTTTTCTTAATAGTTCTTATTACATTTGGATGTCAGAGACAATAAAGGGTTGATACAGAAAGTTTCATTATAAAGTACCCTATACTGCTCAGCATGCATGTTTAAGTCGAAAAGCGCGCCAAATCGATGACTTTTTAGTTTAACTATCTTTTCCTCAATAAAAAGGTTTTAAAACTCGATATCGGTAAACTTTTTATTGAATGTTTAATTAGCAAGCCCATCAAATGAATTTATCAGAAAGATATAGTGTGATTAAGTGGAGGGGTGTACAAAACTTCGGCATGTGTTCCCAGCGATTTAATATTTTTCTTGGCACCATTGGTCATTGAAATTAAACTTTATCATAAAGCTTCAGTATAAGGTACAAAGTACTTGAGTGATTGGTTCATTACAAGCGTATATGGTTCCTAATATTTCGTTTACGAGATATATTCGTCCATCCACTCGTTCGTTCATTTCGAAGGGAAAACAAGAGTGAATAGCACATTTGACTGCACAAATCATGAGCATGGGCGTGTTTTGATTGATGATATTCACTATCGAAATAGGATATATCACTTACAAAAGCTTCAGCCCAATACTTTTCAACACTGATTTAATGTAACTCAATAAATGCCTAAAACATGTACATTTATATATTATAACTTAAGTTGCTAGCCAATAGAAGCTGTTATGGATAGGATCACCATGAAGGATTTTAACAAATAATTTTGTATGTATACGTTCGAAGATAGTCAGTTATGAGTTTTCTCATGCTAAAAAGTGGTCTCGATCTATTTTAAATACGCGCGTAGTTAAAACGCGCATAAAATATTAAATATTAATGACAGAACAGACTGACGTAGAACCGCGGACCTTTCGCTCTCAAGTCCAGTGCTTTACCACTAGACCAAAGAGGCCCCCAAAATCCTCGTCGCCTCGTTCAATATGGATTTTGTTGTTCACCATCACAGCTAAAAAGTCCATACTGGTTTTATTAAATGACTTATAACATAAACGACAGCGGATGAAATAGTAGCACACAAAACAGCACACATGTATTTGTTTCAATCATAATATAAAAAAAACAGTTAAATAACATATTCAAATTTCATTTTATATAACGAATTTCATAATCACTAATCATTTTCCGTTCTAAAAGAATATATCGTATGGTAAAAATATCATTATATAAATATCGTTTATCTACCATCAATACATACCGAATTCAACATTAAAATACGGGTTAAAGAGTATTCGCTACTAGCACATTCTTTTTCCTTATTATCTATACGATCTAATTATAGCCTGACTACTTTTAATGTCAAAACAAACACGCGGTCTATTTCGGCAATTATCGGAATGCATATTTACAATTTCGTAGACGTCAATGACGTCACTGTGCACTATTATCTGATATTTGCACGGTTGAGGTAAAAACTGTGCAACTATATGATTTTCTTCAGAGGGTGTGTCGCTGAACCAATCAAATAACGTTTATTTATAAGTCACATTAGAATATAAGTTATAAGACTAGTCATACTATGAGCGTCTGGCTAATGGAGCTCAATAACAGTTTTCCGAGAATTGTTTACAGGAAACAAATCATGACGCAATTTTATTCACAGACGACAAATCTACCGAACAAATGCGTACTCTAAAAACAACTAGAAGAAGAAAACACGACCGGTCTGTTAAAATAATTTTCAGCGAAGATAAAATGTCTAAAGGATTTTTAGTGTTTCAATATGTCTATAACACGTGTTTAAAAGTAGCGTAGATTTATTTTGGTTTCAATGTTGCCAGCATCATGGCTTTAGAATTTGAAAGTGCCCATTAAATGACATTATTATTTCATAACAATTTCCGTTCAATTTTCTTTGGCAAAGGGATGCTCCGATTTCGTGTCGTACTAAAACATTTAGTATTTTGTTGATTATTGCCTCATGACAAACTATTCAAAACCAAAACTATAACACAACTTCGTCTTAAAGAATTCAGCATTTCAAGAGTATATTATTTGAGTATAATTCAAATCATTCGTTTATTATATTTTACGTCACACGCGTTGGCATTTTTGTTGTATATTTACGAGAATACATAACAACGAAGATAATTCAAAATACCTCACCGTTGTCATGATGCAAAAACGTATACTAAATGCACTTATAACACTTCACCCTAATATACGTATATTAAATGCACTAATAACACTTCATCCTGATACACGAATACTAAATGCACTTATAACACTTCATCCTAATACACGCATACTACATGCACTTATAACACTTAATCCTAATACACGAATACTACATGCACTTATAACACTTCATCCTAATACACGTATACTAAATGCACGTATAACACTTCATCCTAATACACGAATAATACATGCACTTATAACACTTCATCCTAATACACGTATACTACATGCACTTATAACACTTCATCCTAATACACGTATACTAAATGCACTTATAACACTTCATCCGAATACACGTATACTACATGCACTTATAACACTTCATCCTAATACACGTATACTAAATGAACTTATAACACTTCATCCTAATACACGAATACTACATGCACTTATAACAATTCATCCTAATACACGAATACTAAATGCACTTATAACACTTCATCCTAATACACGTATACTAAATGCACTTATAACACTTCACCCTAATATACGTATATTAAATGCACTAATAACACTTCATCCTGATACACGAATACTAAATGCACTTATAACACTTCATCCTAATACACGCATACTACATGCACTTATAACACTTAATCCTAATACACGAATACTACATGCACTTATAACACTTCATCCTAATACACGTATACTAAATGCACTAATAACACTTCATCCTAATACACGAATAATACATGCACTTATAACACTTCATCCTAATACACGTATACTACATGCACTTATAACACTTCATCCTAATACACGTATACTAAATGCACTTATAACACTTCATCCTAATACACGTATACTACATGCACTTATAACACTTCATCCTAATACACGTATACTAAATGAACATATAACACTTCATCCTAATACACGAATACTACATGCACTTATAACACTTCATCTTAATACACGAATAATAAATGCACTTATAACACTTCATCCTAATACACGTATACTAAATGCACTTATAACACTTCATACTATTAAACGTATACTAAATGCACTTATAACACTTCATCCAAATAAACGTATACTACATGCACTTATAACACTTCATCCTGATACACGCATACTAAATGCACTTATAACACTTCATCCTAATACACGCATACTAAATGCACTTATGACACTTCATCCTAATACACGAATACTAAATGCACTTATAACACTTCATCCTAATACACGAATACTAAATGCACTAATAACACTTCATCCTGATACACGAATACTAAATGCACTTATAACAATTCATCCTGATACACGAATACTAAATGCACTTATAACACTTCATCCTGATACACGAATACTAAATGCACTTATAACACTTCATCCTGATACAGGCATACTAAATGCACTTATAACACTTCATCCTGATACACGCATACTAAATGCACTTAAAACACTTCATCCTGATACACGAATACTAAATGCACTTATAACACTTCATCCTAATACACGCATACTACATGCACTTATAGCACTTCATCCTGATACACGTATACTAAATGCACTTATAACACTTCATCCTAATACACGAATACTAAATGCACTTATAACACTTCATCCTAATACACGAATACTAAATGCACTAATAACACTTCATCCTGCTACACGAATACTAAATGCACTTATAACACTTCATACTGATACACGAATACTAAATGCACTTATAACACTTCATCCTAATACATGCATACTACATGCACATATAACACTTCATCCTGATACACGCATACTAAATGCACTTATAACACTTCATCCTAATACACGAATACTAAATGCACTTATAACACTTCATCCTAATACACAAATACTAAATGCACTAATAACACTTCATCCTGATACACGAATACTAAATGCACTTATAACACTTCATCCTAATACACGCATACTACATGCACTTATAACACTTCATCCTAATACACGAATACTACATGCACTTATAACACTTCATCCTAATACACGCATACTACATGCACTTATAACACATCATCCTAACAAACGTATACTAAATGCACTTATAACACTTCATCCTAATACACGCATACTACATGCACTTATAACACTTCATCCTAATACACGCATACTACATGCACTTATAACACTTTATCCTGATACACGTATACTAAATGCTCTTATAACACTTCATTCTGATACACGCATACCAAATGCACTTTAACACTTCATCCTGATACACGAATACTAAATGCACTTACAACACTTCATCCTGATACACGCATACTAAATGCACTTATAACACTTCATCCTGATACACGAATACTAAATGCACTTATAACACTTCATCCTAATACACGTATACTAAATGCACTTATAACACTTCACCCTAATACACGCATACTCAATGCACTTATAACACTTCATCCTAATACACGCATACTACATACACTTATACCACTTCATCCTAATACACGCATACTACATGCACTTATAACACTTCATCCTAATACACGTATACTAAATGCACTAATAACACTTCATCCTAATACACGCATACTAAATGCACTTATAACACTTCATCCTAATACACGCATACTAAATGCACTTATAACACTTCATCCTAATACACGCATACTACATGCACTTATAACACTTCATCCTAATACACGAACACTAAATGCACTAATAACACTTCATCCTAATACACGTATACTAAATGCACTAATAACACTTCATCCTAATACACGCATACTAAATGCACTAATAACACTTCATCCTAATACACGTATACTAAATGCACTTATAACACTTCATCCTAATACACGTACACTAAATGCACTTATAACACTTCATCCTAATAAACGTATACTAAATGCACTTATAACACTTCATCCTAATAAACGTATACTAAATGCACTAATAACACTTCATCCTAATAAACGTATACTACATGCACTAATAACACTTCATCCTAATAAACGTATACTAAATGCACTAATATCACTTCATCCTAATAAACGTATACTAAATGCACTAATAACACTTCATCCTAATACACGTATACTAAATGCACTTATAACACTTCATCCTAATACACGCATACTACATGCACTTATAACACTTCATCCTAATACACGCATACTACATGCACTTATAACACTTCATCCTAATACACGTATACTAAATGCACTAATAACACTTCATCCTAATACACGTATACTAAATGCACTTATAACACTTCATCCTAATAAACGTATACTAAATGCACTTATAACACTTCATCCTAATACACGTACACTAAATGCACTAATAACACTTCATCCTAATAAACGTATACTAAATGCACTAATAACACTTCATCCTAATACACGCATACTAAATGCACTTATAACACTTCATCCTAATACACGAATACTAAATGCACTTATAACACTTCATCCTAATACACGTATACTAAATGCACTAATAACACTTCATCCTAATAAACGTATACTAAATGCACTTATAACACTTCATCCTAATACACGAATACTAAATGCACTAATAACACTTCATCCTAATAAACGTATACTACATGCACTAATAACACTTCATCCTAATAAACGTATACTAAATGCACTAATAACACTTCATCCTAATACACGTATACTAAATGCACTAATAACACTTCATCCTAATAAACGTATACTAAATGCACTAATAACACTTCATCCTAATACACGTATACTAAATGCACTAATAACACTTCATCCTAATACACGTATACTAAATGCACTTATAACACTTCATCCTAATACACGTATACTAAATGCACTTATAAAACTTCATCCTAATAAGGCCTATAGCGTGTTTTTTGTACTAAGTATATGTTTATCTTTTATATAATGTTCTGTAGCAGAATATCTCGAAAGGAAAATGCCAAGTGTTTCCATATTCTGCCAAATAGTACGGTTACGTCGATTATTGTAATAGTGTTTATGTTCACATATAAAATAAACTCCAGTCTACTATATTATCCGCTGACTGGATCTGATGACTTCGCGTTAGGGGTCATGTTCAGATGACTCTTTCAGGAGCCAATCAAACTGTTGCCTTCAAAATGTTTTGGTATAACTTCATATTAACATCATTAAAATCATCCCCAGTCTGACGCTACTATATTATCCGCTGACTGGATCTGATGACTTCGCATTAGGGGTCACGTTCAGATGACCTTTCCAGAAGTCAGTCAAACTGTTTTTGTATAACTTCATATATAAACCACAACTACTACTCACGAAATTAACGTGAACTTTTGATGTTTACTAAGGTACCACTATATCCATTGTTATGAGCGTACAAATTAACTGTAAATGATTTATTTCCGAGGATTTGCTGGAAATGCAGCACTTTTAAAAAACCGTGGCCAAATATTGCTGTGCAAAAGGCTATTTCGTTGGGCGCAGCAGGGCTGATATTTATTGTTCGGAAGGTCATTTGAACGTGACCTGTTATACGATGTCTTCAGATCCCAACAATGTTAGGATTTGATTTTAATGAGATTTCGTGTGGACTTAGCAATACATTAATAGTCGGAGAAAACATCATTTTCAAACAAAAACATTTCTTATCAAATTCTTACCCTTTTCAAAAGCTTTTTGTTTGTAAAGATCCGGTAGACACGCCAAGTTTTTGAGAAAAGCGCACTGAATGCTATGGTGAAAGCGAGACAGAAACAAACAACTCTTGCCTGAAACAGGAAAAAACAACTCTTGTCAGAAACATAACAAACAGGTCGGGTCAGAAACAAAAACAATTCAGTCGTGTAAGAAACAGATACAATCAGTTTGTGACAGAAACACAAACATACAAATTATGTCAGAAACATAAAGAGACAAGTCGTGTCAGAAACAGATACAAACAAGTCGTGTCAGAAACAGAAACAAACAAGTCGTGTAAAAAACGGAAACAAACAAATGATTTCAGAAACAGAAACAGACGCGTTGTGTCAGAAACAGAAACAAACAAGTCGTGTGAGAAACAGACACAAACAAGTCGTGTTAGTAACATAAACAAACAAGTCGTGTCAGAAACAGAAACAAACAAGTTGTGTCAGAAACAGAAACAAAAAAGTCATGTAAGAAACGTAACAAACAAATGATGTCAGAAACAGAAACAGACGCGTTGTGTCAGAAACAGAAACAAACAAGTCTTGTGAGAAACAGACACAAACAAGTCGTGTCAGTAACAGAAACACACAAGTCGTGTCAGAAACAGAAATAAACAAGTCGTGTCAGAAACAGATACAAACAAGTCGTATCAGTAACAGAAACAAATAAGTCGTATGAACAACAGAAATGAACAATCTGTTCTGAAACAGAAACAAACAAGTTGTCTTTGAAACAAAATTTTGTCGAAATCAGAAACAAACAACTCTCGCCTGTACCTTAAATAAATAATTCTAGTTAGACACAGAAACAGTCAAGCCATATCTGAAGCGGACACTTTGCACTGGGTAATGCTTACTATCATTATTGGAATATTTGTTGTACAACGATAACAGGCGCTACCAAACTAAACACAGCATGTAATTGGTCAGATTACACGACACTTAAGGATATATTTAATAAATAATGATGCTAATGTTGATAAACACGTTGAGTATGAACGCGTTCATAAAACTTTTCTAAGGAAAATGCTTTAATGAAAGTCGTCAAAATTAGGGCGGATAGTGTTTCAGTGATACATTAAAAATAAACTGTGTACCTCAGCTACTTAGAAAGCCAATAATGTTGCAATTACATGAGGTGAGACATTTTGTATCAAACGAAATTATTTTAAACATTACGGTTTTATTTATTCAGCTATATAACATCCATTGCGATTGTTCAAACAAGAATTCTAAAAGTTTTGTGAAATAAAATGAACGTGCCAAAAATGTAATAATCAATCATATAAAATCAAGACGATGTCAACAGAAACCTTGCAAGTGGCACTGCTAACATTTTCTGTGGTCTTGATGAACACTGTCACGTAGCACAACACGCATCCAAGCAACAGCACGTTGTTGATGTTTGGTGAAGAAAGCTTCACGATTCTGAAGACAGACACTCGAACAATTAAATATCGTCCTTTGAAAGCAAAAAGGTGCTATAGTCCTTCTGTGCAAATATGCTGATGATTCTGGCGTAAGGGACGATATAATATTTGATGAAGTCGACGCCAATATGAATAATTATTTTGTCGTTTCAAGTTTATATCGTGATCAAATTAAAATACATATTCTGTAAACGAAACGATGATTATCACATTTATTGTAAATTTTGAATATTAAACAAAAAATGTTTTGCCCAATTTTGACAATAAGTGTGTCTATATATCACAGTAATCAGCAGAATTCAAGCACTCAAGTTACCTGTTGTTTCTATAGTAGATATTGAACGACAGGAAAAGAAAGGCAATGACGATTCCTAGGCCAGAAAACACACATATCGTGATGTACAGGGCAGGCGGGATGACAATTTCCATGTGAGTAACGAACGTTGAATCTCGAGGGATCTTGTTGTCTTCATGAAATTACGAACAAACATAAATACAAATATTAGATTAAGATAAAGAAAACCAGAGAAACATCAGTATGAGAGAAATCTATATTTACATCCTGCGGTCATTTATTTGAGGCAAAATGAGGCCAATTACTTGTCACTTGTGACGCTTCAGCATATCTTGCGCATTTTTTTTTAAGGAAGTCTCTTCTAAACATAAATCCAATGTATGCGAAAAGTGTCGTCCAGGATTAGCCTGTGTGGATTGCACAGGCTAATCCAGGACGACAATTTACGCAGATACATTAAGCCCGGGTTTCCCAAGATACGCCTCAAAAATATGTACAGTACGTGCCACGCGAAACCCGCGAAGTTCGCGAAATGCGACGAGCCGATTTGATCGCGAAGCGCAGATCGCTCGCTCGCGATGTCACGAAATTTCGCTAATTATCGCGACGAAAATTCGCGCTTGTTCGCGAACTTTCGTGGCGAATAATTTTGTCCCGCCACGAATCGTGACGAGACATTAATTAGTAAAATGCACACCTGTACGCAATATTTTCACTTAGCGGTGAATAAATAATTCGTGTTAGAAAACTTTGAATTATATTAGCTACAAAATCATTCCAATTAAGTTGTGACATTTGTTGCAGAAGATGTGAAAGCAAATAATCGAATATTCAGTGTATTACCAGTTAACCGCCTTAATAATCGGAGAACTGGTTATTGGTTGGCATTAAACAACTAATAGTATTATGATATAAAGACTGAATAAACTTCTATCTTATGTAGGCTATATGTAGCTTCATTATCATTCAAGATGTGAACTGGAATTTTAAATGACTATTAAAAAAAGAAGATAAATCCCAAAATACATAAACATGAATAAAAAGAACTAAGATGCCAAGATCA
The DNA here is from genome assembly GCA_027627225.1 of Congeria kusceri. NCBI lineage: Eukaryota > Metazoa > Mollusca > Bivalvia > Myida > Dreissenidae > Congeria > Congeria kusceri. Next base: position 56,675,703 of record CM051038.1, on the reverse strand, counting down.
GTTTGTTTGCTATGTTGACACGTTAGTTAACACATTGGTGGCCTGTATACACAGCATGTGAAAACACTGAAAGGTAGCTATGGTCAACACGCATTCACCCCCACCCCTCATCGGGAACCGGAAGTCTGCAGAACAAATTATGTTTTCTTTAGCAAACACCAATTTTAGAAGAGGCTACAATAACCGTTGTGATGGTTTTCGTTTGATATACATTTGTATTTACATTTATTTTGTTTACCGATGCGTAAGCAATAAGTAAATTTTATAAATACATGTTACAATGAAACCATACGTTACAAATAATTATAAGCACTGGCGTATATATAACCGCCTTCAATACAACTCAAGTTCATGATTATTATAAAATATCGTGTCAAAACGTCGGTCATTTGCATCTTTATGATTATTATAAATACGATAAAATTGAATATGCTGGTGCACGGGTGAGGATGACATATATGTACATGTAAACAAATAATCTGAATGGATATTCTAAAAGAAGGAATGTTTGAAATAATCACGCCCATGAAGAATAAGATAATAATGTGTTTTTATAATAATCACAAGAACCCCGTATGCACATTCACATAACAATCGAAACAATTAATTAACGATTAACTAATAAATCATTTAAATGGACATCAGTTAATATTATTGTAAAAGTGACATAAAATTCAAATTAAGCGAATTAGTGAAATGTGACATATACGTAAAAGGGATAATTATTTGTAGTTAACAAAAGAACAATCAGTGATTTATAATTTTTTGTTGATTTTAATGATTATTGTCCGAATTGTAAATGTAAACTTAAAAGTATATTCACACTATATATATTCATTGTGACTTTTATATGCGTTTTCACTGTTTTCTTTGATTAATAGTTTCAAATAATAGGGCTTTATTATTTACTTATTTATTAATTAACCGTAATATGAAAGATACACAATTAATATATCTACATTTACCATACACTGTGCGACACACAATGTAGAATGTAGAATGTTGCGATAAGACCGTAAAAACTGTACAAATCTTAATTTTTAAGATTTGCACAAGCACATATACCTGTCAAATCGCCGCGAATCGCGACGAAATTTCGTGACATATTCGTCGCGAAATCTCGCGCTGGGGCCCCCGCTATATTTCGCGAATCGTCGCGAACTTTCGTGACGTCGCTACGCGAATATTGATCGAAGGCTCGTCATGACAGCGCGAATTCTGCGGGTTTCGCGTGGCACGTACTGTATATTAGCACAACCATCGCCATGTGTATTAATTAATCAAATGGTTATCGAGTCACTGAGTGAATGCTTAATTAATCTGAATATGTCTTTAATTAACTAGAAATGTGAATTTCGTAATTTACCATTTTTCCATTTCTGCAATTTTATTTCGGTAGATTGCAATTGCATTTTAAATTACAATGTAAGCGTTATTAATACCATCAATGACTAATCAGTCATTGCCAACGAGCAACAATTATCCTGGTGTTAGATAATGATAATATCAATTTCAATTAGGACTGCATGTCGCCAGGCCACTGAAAGTGCAAATCTTGTTCATGATAGCATTATAAATGTTGCGCTTGCATCGTAACCTCTTGCCTAAGACTGATTTTATTTCATGCTATGCGGTAAGTGAGTGGAGAATACCAGTGAATGATAACCTAATCATTTCACACTGGGTCGACTGAAATGATAACATTTGATATATGGTGGAATACAGCTAAGTTTATCCAACGGGATGTCGTTTCGTCAATGCAGGGGTGATAATGGGAAAATTGTAGTATGCGTACTCGAACTTAAAATTTAAATCAAAATCATCCAAATGCCTTATTATGTATGGCAGTCTTATTTCAATAGGTAATAAAAGAAGTATCCCTTTTAAAAATTTAACTCACTGCATCATAATGTAAAAATGGTCGCCTGTATTTCAATTTCTGCTTTAATTTTCTAAGATATTTTCTCAAATATTTTTATTTATTGGATCTATTTTTTATTGGATTATAAAAATGAGCTCTTTATACTTAATGTTCGCCCGCATATTTATTCAAAATTCAAAATCAACGCAGAATAACTCAATATTATATACAAGCTTAAATATAAAATTACATACAAATAGGTGACTTTTGTTAGGCGTAAACAAAAATGTGTTTGTTTCAGGTAACCCGACTTACCCTAAAAAAATGCCCCGACTCTAGAACATTTTATTGGGTTTGTCAGATTGATTTTTGTTTTATTTACTTTTTTCAATAATTAAATGTGTTTTGGATAAATAAGTGTTTTGTTTTGATAGTATCCACTGATAAACAATGTTTAAGGATATTGCTGATATGTTTTGAATATTTATTTAGTTTTAGAATCTTCAAGTTGACCATTTACCAAAAAATAAATAAATAAATAAAAATCCCGACCTACCTACCCTAATTTTTTTGGTCATGTTACCTGAAACAAGCATATTTTTATTAACGTTTTACGAAAATAAGTTATATTTATGAGATGTGTACTAACATATAGCATATGCTACCTTTCCATTTTAAGGTACTGGGTATCCACTCGAATCTCTTCGGATTAGTGTCCTGTCGAAAATACCCTAGATTTATTCGATTTCCACCTGAAAATCAAGCCGTATCCGATGTGTCAAAATGCATTGCCAGCAGTTTTATTTAACTATGAGTATGCACACTGGTTAAGAAAGATTGTCAAATTTGCTTTCAAAAAGAAAAAAAAGGTTTAGCTCTATTTGTGAAAGAAATATACATTAACAAAATTAATACCTTTGAGCAAAAACTTCCGAAGTGAATCGAGTACATTTGATATATTTTTGATAACTACTGACATTTTGCCAATATAGCAGCAAGAAAGAAAAATCCAAAATATGATATATCTCCATATCACATGCGAGCTTGAAACGAGCTTTTTCCTGACAAAAACCGTTTGTCACCTGATAGTTATATGATTATACATTTTGAAACGTTGGGATAAAACTTTTCATTTACTATATGGAAGTTTAATATTGATATACAAAGTGTTTGACATTATGTCATTATGAATGGTCGGAAAAAATGGGGAGCTGCATTTGAAATTGATTAATTATGACTGGATACATGTGACGATACCTTGTATACGCTGCAGCATGATGCTTTTATATGGATCAGCACCACCTTTGGCAAATGATATTCTCCCGGACATTGCGACAATGAGAGCTGATTAATTAATTTAAAAGAAAAAAAATTGATACATGTGACGATACCTTGTATACGTTGCAGCAAGATGCTTTTATATGGGTCCGCACCACCTTGTGCAAATGATATTCTGCCGGACATTCCGACGATGCTCAGGTTTCCCATGCAATGAAACACGATCTCGGCGATGTCCGAATCTTTATACGTAAAGTCTCCAATGGACTTAGGATGACCTACAATGACGCGAGAACGGGGTTGTTATATTTGTAATAAATACGGGAATTATAATCTCATAGTACGGTTATATTTTATTAAACTCTGAATCCAGTTGTATATATGTAGAATATAATATTATATCCAAAGGGAGAAAGAACACAACTACAAATTGTTTGTAATAATGTAAACAATGTATACATTTGAAAGCATGTTATTATTAATCCTTTTATTTAAGCACGAAATGACTAACTTTGCCAAACATCGACAACCATTTGGTGTTAATCGCCAACTAGCAGGAATACCAATAGCGATTTACCTATACGAATGAGTGTTTTGTCCGCACAGTCAAGGGCCAACAATGACATCCAGATATGGTCGTATGCCTGGGCTAGCACAAATTTGTAAGGATCCAGGTCTGGTGTATGCTCCGGATGGACTTCCCATCGTTTTAGGAATTGGGAGGCTATATTAATTAATTTATGCGAATTATGATGCCAACGTGCATATACGAAAGATTGATTTTTGCAAAATATAATTTGCGTGTTGCTTTATAATATGCACCTTTGTATTAAAGATAACTGCGTACTGCTGTAATATAATATCATTTATCTTACCGGACCGTAACATAACGTAAAACTGCGTAACATAATGTTGGTCAATTACCAGATCGGTTCTTGTACATTGACATAAGAAAAGCATTCATACATATGAATCAATTAGCCAAATGGTTACTTCCCAATTGGTACTCTTCTCAGTTAGCACTGCAACCACGCGTTAAACAATTACAGATTTGGACGTTTTCAGTGGAGACGATTATGAGGAGATTGAAGATTTATTTTGTACAACATTTTAAATTTATCATTATTTTTTTATAAGAATGACGCAGCATGTTGCATTATTTTTCCAGGCATATATTATTAAGAGTTAAAATAAAAAACAAAAACATACAAAATAAGTAAACATAACAACGCAAGGATTTAACGTTGTCCACGTTTTTATTATGCTCTTGTCCATGATTTTATTTCGCGCAAAGTGTTTGTATATGGTCACGTGGAACTTTGTCCGGAAGGGATTTATACCAGCTATGCTGGGACACAGTTAAATCTCTGCGCGGATATTGTCAATTAGCTAGCCACATTCACGGGTCTGCTAAACATGTAACCCGGGGCCTTATCCACAAAGCACCTAACGAAAATATAAACTTTAGTCATTTTTAAGGGAATATATTCAAATATTTTTATTGTAAAATGTCATATAATATCTATTATTATTTATAAATATTACATATGGTGAAATGATCTGTACATGTTGATTCCTTGCCGGATTTTATCCATTTAATGAAAAATGAAGTTTAAATAAAACACCCATAAACGTTTTTATGATTTAAGGATATTAACTAAGAAGCCTTGTTGATACGGGTCCTTACTTGTCATTCCGCCAACCCCAATCTCTTCTACAGGATTATAGTAGAGAGTGGAAGTGAGAAATGCACCCTCCGCTGCCTGGGACATCTGTTCAGGGGTGCAATCAATGTTTGGGTCAGGGACTGACCAGAAGTTTGTCGAAAACCAGCCGACGAACACCCAGACTATCTTCGGTCCAAACAACCCAACCTTATATGCCTGGAGCAAACGAGGAATGCACGGTTATTTATTTAATGTTATGCGGAGAACGAATGGAGAATACCAGTGAATAATAACCCGATCTTTTCACTCTGGGTCGAGTGAAATGATAACATTTGATCATTTCACTCTGAGTTAATATATGGACCTACTTTTTACTCTCTTTTTTCGAAAATATGTGAATATTTAATCGTCAGTGCAAACATCGGCTTTTTTAAACAACACAACATACACAATAAAATTCAATAAAAATACAATTGGGCGACAACGACGCAGACAATATGGCTCTAATTTCCAACCATAACAGTGAGCGACAATTTTGAAATCATCATGACGTCATATTTATGACGTCTGAATACACAAACTTGTGACGCTTTAGCTATTTTATTTATTGTCCTAAAGCATACAATAATAAGAAAATTTGTTGATTTCAGTGTAAGATCGTATTTCATTTGATTTGTGGTCGTAGAAAACTGATATGTTTTATATGACCATTCATGAAATAAAATACGATCTTACACTGAATCCATCACATATCATCTACAAGTATTGCAGCATTCACATGCAGCGTATGAAGCTTCACGAATGGGAATCAGCACATTTAAGAATGGATGAAGGCAAATGCGTTCTAATTTGATGAAATGCATGTTTGAACCTGTTCGCTAATGCATTGTGTATTATTAAATGTTTACAATTTACATAATAAAGTATCGTGATTAACATTGTCAACAATCTTAAGAATGTACTCGGTTTTCATTGTTCTTACTTTTTTATTTTTACGGCAGCGTGTATAATGAAAAATAGTTGAATTCTAATACAAATAAAATACATGAAATTTTCTCTTGGACAAAGTGAACAGTAAATGTACAAAAATAATCACCGGTCTACAGCATTTCATGTTACAGACCGCATTCAAAGACGTTTCCGTCATCTAACGGTCGAACCTCTTTTTAGACAAACGCTTAACAGCATCTCCAGATGTGAAACGTATGCTATTTATGGTACATTGGAGACTTTTTCTTATGTATGCCAAGGCTTACTTTTTTCGTGTTTATGTCGGTTTCACTGAATGCGACACCAAACTATAGTACGTGCAAAATAACATGTTTTTCTCTATCATGGTTTCAACTGGTGTATACCGGATTGCGAAAACAGTATTGGAAAAATGATGCCAAACGTTAATACTGAAATATAAACAAAGACTCGAGCAAATATAACTATCATGGATTTTTTGTTGCAAACGTTTGAAGTTCAAAATTATTTGCGTTTCATTCACAGCACATTGTTTTACATCAGAAGAACATAATTTGTGCATTTATTGAAATTGTTGTATTTGTATTTTTATGAACTGATTTTAAGGCATCTAGGCTTCATTATACCTTTAGAACGGCAACATCTAGATAATAAGTATGAAATTTAAAAATGCAAACATTGATTCAAAAATATTAATATTGGACTATTGCCAAAACGACACACAGTATATTGCTAAAAATTCCGAACAACATAAGAACAACGTTGTGCAATTGCCGCTTAAATGCAACACTGGATTAAAGACGTTGTCAGGCGCAATTTGTCGACTAATATTAAACGAACAATCACATCTGTGCAATTCAAATAAAGCATGAATACAGTCATAGTTACAGTATTAAAGAGTGTGTATGTTATGGTGTACCGTATTGAGTAGTCAACAGGCCCATACATTTATCCATTACATGTGTATTGTTAAGTGTATTTCTACACACCGAACATGCTGAATAGGCCAATTCAATGCCGAGGCTCGGATTTATTCACTTTGTTCTTTCATGTTTTTGTACATGCTGCATTGTATCTGAGTCGGTATGAGGGTATGCAATTGATAAGTGCCTCAAAATAAAGGCTGCACATATTTTATATAACGCTGTTGCCGTTGAATATTCATTTTAAGTCTTAAATGACGCCCGTCATAATATACTTGGCTTGACCGTTCCAACGAGGTGGCACATTTCATATTAAATAGGTGTGTCGTGGGAAAACCGAACTTAATGAATGTGCGTAAAGTGTCGTCCCGGGTTAGCCTATGCAGTCCGCATAGGCTAATCCAGGACGGCACTTTCGCCTATAATGCATTTATGTTTAGAAAAGACTTTCTTGAAACAGAAAATACCATAAAAGCGAGAAGTGCCGACGCGGATCAGCCTGTGCGGACTGCACTTTACGCACATGCATTAAGCCCGGTTTTCCCACGACACGCCTGATTAATATTTTGTATTTGCTACGTGTTTTTTTTTATAGTGTGCTGTATTTTATTGGCAATTGGTACTGGAACCATATTCACAAAGCTCCTTAGGGAAAACTTAAGTAAATTCCTTAAATTCATAAAATTCCTTAAGTCTCTGGTTGTTTCATGCATTCATCTCTGTTAACATTAAATGTTGAAAACTTGTAACTATTGTTCGTATGTTAAGTATTGCAGCCGTTTCTTGTACAGAAACCATTGAATTTCACATTGAAAATTGTATGTAAAATTTCCACTTAAGTACACCTTAAGTTAAGATTTCCCCTAGGAGCTTTGTGAATACCAGCCCTGGCCTTAAACTTATACATTGTACTGCTATTAAGAGTCATCTTCTGCGGATGCAGCAGGAGTTTCACTTTGTTTATATTAATAGGTAGAAAAACATAAACGTTAAAGCAATGTCCATTACCCGTTTACGTTACTAAGTTGAAATTTCTTCCAAATCAATATGCTGTCATGCAAAACCACGATTATCTAATTATATCCGAGTGCATCGAGTACATAAATCACTCAACTTATTTGAGTATGATAGACGTTAATGGAAACGCCTATTTTCCGCGAAAAGCACAAATCACAAAATCTTTCAATTAAATCCCATGGTTTTCCACGATAATTACTTTAGTTAAAACCACGATAATTGTCAACACTATCCAAGAGCATTTTGAGTGGGTTAATCAGTTAAATTACATAGGAATAAGATAGACGTTAATAAAAATCGCATGCAAAACCACGATTAGCTAATGATATCCGAGTGCAATGAGTGGTTAAATCACTCATCTAATTTTAATATGGTAGACGTTAATGCATATTTACCGCGCAAAACACAAATCGTAAAATTTGGCAAGTAAATCCTATGGATTTCCACGATTATCAAGAATATCCAATATCATTTTGTGTGGATTAATCAACAAATTAAAGTACATTCGAATGTGATATACGTTAATGAAAACTCCCATTTACCGCGAAAAGTACACATCGCAAAATTTTGCAAGTGTTTTCCATGGATATCGTGATTATCAAATGATATCAATGTGCATTGAGTTGATATTATGGACGTTCATGGAAACTCTTATTTACCGCGCACAGCACAGATCGAGCCTTGTCCTCGTACATTGCCGTCATAATAATGCGGGCATCGTGGTTCTGAAACATAATACAATTATACCTGTATAAAACGAAACACATTTTATGATGCAACATACCTGCTTGAATGCAAAAACTGTCGCGAATTTACTATTTAAAACGCGTCTTGGTAAATTAATGTACATACACTTACTATTATAGAACAAACAAAAAAACTCGTTACAAAACACGTTACATCACATTCAACGCAAATATACTGTCAAGATTCAACACAAATATATGCATAGTATCGCAAATATCATATTTTTTAAGCGCATATTAAGTCTTCAGATAATTATGTTCATATAGTATAAAACACATTGACAAAAATAAACCGTTGTCGATAATCTTAAACTAGCTTTGTACAGACTGATTTTTAAAATATTATGAAGAAAACTCCGCTTTTACAAGTTTTATTGTAATTTTTCCCTTAATATGTGAATTTTCTAACTAGGATAATAAGCATGGCTTCTTTACACATTGCGCCATTTTACTGTTACCGCACAAGATTTGTAATAAAAAACGTACACTAATTGTAATATTCAATTCGATTAAATTAATATTTGTTTAATAATAAAAAAGCTTGTTTTTTGTATAAATTAAATACTTAATTATTATGATTTTCATAATACAGTAATTTGCCACAATCCTAATGATCTAATAACACAAATAAGTACCTTCAAGTTTTGTACTCTCGTCTGGGGATCATGCATAAAAGTCTCTTGGGACACAATAGTGATGTTGTTAGCGTGTGCCCTGTCCACAAAATCGTCGGTCACCTATTGAACATTTAATGTAGTTAATTCATTCATAATAAAATATCTCTGTCTAATGAAAGAGTGTGGCTCTTCATTAGAATATGTTGAAGTTCATATTGGTAACTTGACGTTTGGTTATGGCTAGTAAATATAGGTGCTACCGATAAGAAAAAAGTGCTTGAACTAAATGAACTAAATGTGCATGCTTAAAGGGACCGGTTCACAGATTGACGAACTGTCATTTTTTCAACTTTTTTGTCACCGATTCCAAAATTAAAATAACACTGTATACAAGGGAGCAAAATAACACTACGGACATTTTTTATTTTCTTTTATCTAAATTTTTTTCTTGTTATTATACTTGAGCTTTTTAGTACCGATGCATAAACCTGTCAAGTTATGACAGTAGTGGCATACTTAAAAAATGCAAAAATCTGTGAACATGTCCCTTTAATATACACAAATTAGAAAATTGTTCATACTAGGTAGTAGCTATACGTGTAAGCGCTATGGAAACATTGAGATACTTTTGTATATGGGCAAGGATTGCAGCGCTATGCCGGGGCAGGACTATTTCTGTGGTGGAAAGTTTTCCTTTTTTGCTTATATTGTTCCGACAGGATTTTGATCTCTACTTTCACGTCCTTAAATTACCCAGTTATTGTTAACGGATTGCAATACAAGTTATATACCTGGACAGATAGACCATTCCTAATTAATGTTCTATGAATTTTAGTATGAAAACTCTTTCATTTTGGATGCCTGAGCCATTTAAACCTACACACCTATGCATTTTAAAATAAATCTCAATAACCGCCGCTATATATCACTGTGTTCAATGTTATTGATAAATATGCTAACTCAGGGAATAGCGTCATTTTTATTGGACAGTTGATTTTATGAATAAAGTTGAAGGTGCAAACAAGGTAAACTAATGGCGGTCGGTACATATATGTAGTAGATGAATACGCAGGTTTTAATAGGAATTTATGCATTTTCAGAGGCGTAACTGGGCGTATTCCTATACGCCCGTGCGTATAATTCGTTACGCTCATGTGAAAAAATAAATAAAAATGCCAACAATTTTAAAATGCATTAAAAAATAGTGTCCGTAGGGGGGTACGGCAAGAAGACTTAACAAGCCGACTGATCAAATATAGAGAAAATAATCATCCTTTCATTTGTTTTACGATATTTGTATTACCCCTTCTTATAATGATACATGCGCATGTGCATGCACAATATTCTGTCAGCAATATATGAACAATACAAGTAGATATACTACGGAATCGTCTGAAACAATTAGTCATAACCATTAGGTGCGCAAAACGCAAGCAGCGTGGTTCACAGCTCATAAATGGCTTCGATATAATGTCAGTCATGGTAGGGTGTTTTGTTCCTATTTTTTTATTGTTTGGAGAAAAAGATCCTCGTAGAAAAGCTCTTTGTAAGGTAGCAATTTCCGACATTAATTCAAATTGCAATCTGTATTGAGTATTCCTTTTAATTAAGTTAACTAATAATTGTACTTTTTTAATGTAGTGATAGTGATGGCTGGTTCCTCGGGTCCGACGATCATTTGATAGAAAGTCTCTGGCACATTCTCCGTGTAGACCAACCCATCAAGGGGCACACTCCGGCACACGCTCCGCAAGGGAACCCTTGGCCAGTGGCACACTGAGCTGCTGTTGCTTTCCTCCGTGTACGCTTGGCCTCAGCAGCTTCTCTCCTGGCTTTCTCAAATATCGTAGCACCTTACTTTGTGACAGTCTTCTATCTGCTTCTGTCTTTTGCCATGTATTCGCTGGCATTATCTGCGATGCCAGCTGCAGTGAGTTGGCGCTTCAGCTGATCATTGGAGCGCTTTCGTGGGGCGCGTCTGTCGCGTTTCACGATTTGCTAACGATCAATAGCTTTCAATAGAACACAGCTTTGGGCATTCGTGTGTTCTCCATATGTGACAGGTTTCCAGCCCAGCGGAGCTGTTTGGTCAGAATCATGGCCTCGATGCTGGGGACGTTGTCTCGAAGACTTCTGGGTTTGACACAAAGTCACGCAACTTGATACCCATGATTGCTCGGGGGAGGGGGAAGGGGTCATCGTTGATGGAATCGTTTCAGAAGCTGCACTTATTTTTGGTACAGAACCCTGTTTCGCATCCATACAGGAGAATGGTGACAACTGCAGCTCTGTACCATTGAATCTTTGTTGATAAGCTCATGGAACGGTTCTTTCAGACACGCTTCTGCTACCGCTAAAAGGAGCCCTAGTATTTAGCGATGCGATTGTATTGTTTTAATGTATTGTGCAAGTACATATTAACATTTCAGAACTGTTAAGACGACGCCAAAGACACAATAAGGCGTAGTTTCCAGCTAAGCCTTATCCTTCCACACATGATACTTAGCTTAATATACGGCAGTATATGCAGTTTACTATGGTACAATAATTGCTCAAAACGGAAGGTTTAATATTTTAGTGTGCAGTCAGTAAATTCACATGGACACGTTATTTTATGTAAAGCAATAATGTAAATACATGCATTTTTCCACATAGATATTTTCTGACAGTAAAGGCGACATGGAAATAACACGTATTTTATAACTGTGCGTATACTCAAAACACGGCCAGGTACGCCTCTGCATTTCCTAAGTAAATTTCGGCATATGTTACGCAGTTTAGGTGTTGTCTATGTAAACTACATCGATGTATAACTTTATTGTTGCAAATAATAGGAATAGATGAAAATTTAAACTTTCAGGTTTCCACCACATAAAAGGTCCTTCGGCGATAAGACGTTCCAACGAATTTACCCCTTTTATGAATAAGACTAACTAAGTAGTTGCATGGAATATGAAAAGGTGATGCTCAGCATATTGTTAGAATAATTGTTAAACATTTGACATCAGTTATTGTTGTTTTTTTAACTGCCTTTTCTTTTTTTGAAAGGCAGTATTTGGCGTTGAATACATCGATGTAAGAAATGTTTAGATATCTAGAACATTTGACTTCAAGCATTGTCGTTTTCGCAATACTAGTATAGTACAAACTGGTATTTGAGATGTATTTTTAAACGAGGCCACTTAAACGAGTGGTTGCCTTGTGGAATCCATTATTTCAATGACTTTTGTACGTGACTTATATGAATATTGACTAGGCTAAAAGACAGTGATCAAACTCAGAAACTATCCCATTATTGTAGATTTATCATGGAGATTGTATTGTAATTTCCTTACGCCGATTGTTGCTGCAGCACAAGCATTGTGAAGTTTCTTGCTTGCACAAAAACTGTTTATAAATTCTTGGCATCATGTATATTGAAATATGTATGATATTCCTTCAATCAACAAGACGGCGACATCTTGATCTGAAGATTTCTCTTTGCTGTCCTCTCTTTTTTGTGCCACTTTTCTTTCTTAATTGAAACGTGGTATGTGTAATGTTTCCTCTATGAAATAAATTACTACTTAGAGCATTTAAGTATATTCAAGCAGAATTTATAGTCAAATGTATTTAATTTATTTGTAACTAAAGTTTCGTAATAGAAAAAAATTAAACAAACTAACAACTTGAAATGGGCATCTTTCTACCATTTAGTGATGTAAATTGTTGATAGTTGTAATATGAACAACCACGATTAAGTGATTTCCACTTATTTTGAACTTAAACGAAGTACATTTCATGTTTCTATCATAAAGTATCATTTACTATTGTATAGGAGCCCACACATGTTGTCACATATAATCATTTCGTATATATTTTTGTTTATTACAACATGTTTTTTTTCTGATTCATTAGTGTTACTTGTATGGTTGAACATTATACACACTGCATAATGAATTTGGCCAACAATTAAAGTTTCCATAACAAAAAAAGGTTTATAACAGAAACACGAACCGATGAATATTTGATGGTAATGCAATCTATTGAACCTTATTAAAGCATATGATACATAGAAACAAATTATTATGTAAAGAAAACAGATATATCGCTCTCAGGTTAAATAGGATATAGAAAGTAATCATTCTGTACTGGAGTACTTTATCTGATATATGCATCATTAAAATAACAATCTATGTATAATATTCCATTTTAAACTGAATACAGCTTCCAATGGTAACAGGTTAGGGAGTTTATTTCATATGGTTTTCTAAAAATGAAACAGCATTAAAATTTCACCGGGATAACACATTAAATACTTGGTGGCACAACAAATGATTATCCGAACTTAAATAACTATTATATTTTATTATTTATAGGACATGTAGTACAAATACAAAACGCCATTCACCAAATTAAACTTAAATAATATGCAAAGTTTAGCAAGAAGTAAACTGTAAAGCACTCACAGAGCGCAAACTTCCGCAAAGGAATCGCCACGGCAGCTATTTTCCTTATTGGTTATTCAGCTAATACAGCCCAATGTAGCAATTTGCAATATCTGCCATGGTAAATAATCCCTTAAACATTCCTGTAGCTCGAAGGCGATCCCCATACCACATACTATTATCATCTTTTAATAGTATATTACCTTCCAAACATTTCATAAAATTTAATACAAACCAGTTATTGACTGTGTGTGCAACATTACTGTACATTTAAGAAATACTTTCCGGTTTAGAATTGTTTATACAGCTAATAAGCCACGAGGGCGTTAATATACCGCATCGGAACAACAAATCGGTGTTTATTAGCCGCTAAACAACGATAATGAGGAGATTATTTCGATTCTAACATGACCTGCCGCCATTTAATGCAATAACAATGCGAACTGTAATTTACAGTTTCGCAACTATTTTTTTCAGGTTGTTTATTGGTAGTTTAACAACGGTCAATTGTGTTCTTTGTCTATAAAAAAAACTCTGCGTTTGTCATGTTAGAATGCTTAATAACAGACTAAATAGGCAAATCTGTGCGGACTGCACAGGTAATCCGGGACGACACTTTACGCACATGCATTAAGCCGGGTTTTTCCACGAAATGCCTCATATCATTTTAAGTCATTACTGCTATGTTAGTATTTTAAGTTATGAAAACCAACCAATTTGGTGTGATGAAGGCAAAGCAACGGAACAGCACATACACTTACCAACTTACCACCGAGAAAAACTCAAGTGCCTGATTAATAGTGGCGACTTTGTTCTACAGAAACTTGTTCATTATCTCTATCCGATAATTGTTAATTTTTTTGTCGGGAATTGCAACACGAAATAATTTCGGAAACCGTTTCCGGTCCGAAAGAATCGGCGAGGACAAACCGGTGAAAAAATTAATCATCCAAACTTATTCATTATTTACATATGTAAATAAGATTCGTTAGGAAATAAACGCTTCCAATAAAAATCTTACCACAAAAAAGAATTCCATGGCCTGGTGTATCGTAGCAGCGATGTCCCAATTAAAGAGTTTCTTCATCATGTAAATGCGAAGGTCGTTGAGCTTTTGGTCAGGCACTGCCAGCCGATAGAACTTGGGGAAGCGGGTCCGGTCGGACAGAATGGGGGAAGAGGAACCGTATGAGAGCTAAAACACGCTTGTGATTAAACAATCAAGCAAATAACAATTGATGCAATAAAGTATTTAGAAACCATAGCATACACAGCATGTATTATAACAATGTCCAATCAAATGGTCAAAGTGTCAGGTGTTTATTTATATTCTTATTTTTATATAAACCACATCATCAACTATATACTATAAATACCTACGCAGTTAAAGCGTTCCTGAATGAAATAGCATACACATCTTATCAACGAAGGTACAATTTGTAGAACACTTTATATTTTGTTCATTTTAAAATAGAGGCGTTTTTGTTATATTTGCAAACATTTTGCAATTATTTATTATAATTCGTTTGTACTATAACAACGTAATGTCTTATTATTGCTCTGACTACTACATATATATATGGTCATAAAATGAACTTTTTGTGTCGTCAGGTAATCGTTGGATTTTTCTCCGATCAGTTAACGACGACCTGGTTAAATGCCACTTGTTTGGCATAGTGATATACCATGAGATTGAGTTAAACATTGATAATATGGGCTATTTTGCAACATCTGTTTGGTAAATAGTATTGAAATCTATTTCCAAAGTTCAACATTTTAATAGTCAGAGATATTGTAATCAAACAATCGAAAACCTAATTGCAAACAGACTAAGGGCTGATCCAGACGAAATAACTGGGTGCAGCACCTAGTTGCTCCTGGTTCATCAGGCTGCCTTTCTGTACTTATCAACGTTTTATACAAGAACAGCTGAAGAAACATAATATATATTTTAGCTAACCTACACAGAAAACTGTAAAACAAACTTAATATTAAGCATTTAAAGTATAACACACCATATGTATCATTTTTTACCTGATTGGTTTACTCACCCCTACCGGATTCATGTCAGGTTTTGTTATCTAGATTCAGCCTTAAACACGTTCGAAACCACGTAGATTTACCTGTGTAAGGTTCCAAAGATATGACACCTGCGAAGTTGCCTCGGAGCCCGTCGAGCATCCACCGCCTAGCACCATGTGATAGGGAGGTTGTGTGTGGAACTTCTCGACCATCCGGTATACTGCAATACCCGGTGTACACTGTAACGAAATACATAATTATGTAGTTTTATATCACTTAGAGTCAACATTGCTTTCGTATGTTTTGTTAGAGTAACAAGAGATAACCTAGGGTGATCAATAACAATGGATCGAGCACACTACTGAGATTGTGTCATGGTAAGCAATATCTCTCTATTTAGGGAAACACTAAACTACTACATGAGTTAGGGTCAATAACTAACAATGTGATGATTGGTGTGCAGATATAATATATTTCATACCACACGGACTTAAATGCGATCTTGACAACTTCAAGGGCAATGAAATACTTATGTTCATTCCGCGTTGTACTTAGACCTATTTACCTTTTGTTATAATTTCTTTGGGTTCAACACAATGCAAGAAGTTAGTTTCCTGTTAGCCGGTGTGCTTAGCGTTGTGAATCGTTCCAGAAACACGGCGGAACCTATGAATAAAATCTCTGAATCGGAAAGATCCGACCGCGATAAGCACTTCTTAAACATAGATTTTCATTACATATTCAAAATGATTATGATGTATTTTACACACATGCGTTATATATAAGGGGGGGTTGACCCACTAAATTTATTGAGCTGAATTAATTTAGAAACGGAACCAGGAATAAACAGCCTGGACATTTATATTGCAAGGGCATTTGCCACAATTGTTCAAGGGAATTAAACGTGTGTGCTGGTCGGGTAATGCACTTTCTAGATCAACAAGGATATCGGTAGAACTGATGGATGCTCCCCAATACGCTTTGTCAAGCTATATAAATGCAATGGGAAGGACACGGATATTAAAATGACTAAAAATCACTAAAGTAGTCCCATAACTTTGAGAAAAATCATTAAAGCGGAACGTCCTGATAGTGTGTGCACCTCCACTTGGTAGTAAAGCTTCCCATAACGTTTCGTAGGAATCCAGCTGTAATGTCTGAGAAAAAGCCCGGATACATTAATACTGGCAATGCTATTAAAATGTTCATAAATAATAGGCAATTCTGTCAAACGGATTATAACTCCAACGGAATATCAGCAATTATAAAAAAATGATGACTTTGGTCTTGAACTTGGTGGATATGCAAACTGGCTTCCTTGGCGGAGGTCTGAGCTCACCGACAATCTCATTAAAAATCTCCAGTTTGTCGCTACTATATTATACGCTGACTGGATCTGATGACTTTACATTAGTGGTCACGTTCAGATGACCTTTTCTGGATTTAATCAAACTGTTACCTTCAAAATGTTGTGGTATAACTTCATATACAAAAACAAATACTATGCACGATATTAACGTGAACGGATCTTTACACGCCTAAGGTACCACTATATCCATTGCTATCCCCGTTAACATTTACTGTAAATGATTTATTCCCGAGGATCAGCTGGAAATGCATCACTTTTCAAAAACCGTGGCCAAGCATTGCTGTGAAAGAAGCAATTTTATTGGGCTCAGCAGGGCTGATATTTTATTGTTCTGAAGGTCATTTGAACGTGACCTGTATAAGATGTCTTCAGATCCTAACAATGTTTAGATTTGATTTTAATCAGATTGAGCTCCGCGATTGCTATCTTGTTTGATAATACTACGAATAGCTTGGGTAGAGATAAACACAACGAAAGAGATTACCAAAGATGTGATAGGATCAACAACAAAATAATAGCATGAAAAGGAAAAGAGAAACATCAATATGAGCAAATAACGTTATTTGAACGTTTGGTCAAGAATAACATTATTCAAATATGAATACTGTCTTATCAAATGAATCATGTGTAACATTTATAAAAGGAAGGTAACTATCTTTTATGATTTGTGATTTGTTGATTTCAGAGTAAAAAGTTTTGTATCATTGTAAAACAGACCCTGCGCAGTTTGAGCTCTGTAAGAATAATCTTCTTGTTGGAGAGAGAAGGCTAAGTTTAAGTACCAAAACATGGTATTTGGAACACTATCACACAATATGAAATTATAGTTTGCGATGAAATCACACTTTATGATATCTAATTTAGGGCTAAAAGTAAAGCTAAAAGTAGTTGTCAGTTGAAATAATGAATCAAAAAGGGCGTGGATAAAACACTACTAAAAGAAAGTGAAATCCCATAGTTTAAGGAATGATATTTATAAGCGTTGTCATCTACTTATCTATCATATCAATTCCGAATAAAACGCGAAACAGCATTTATACAGATTTGTTTGTAAGGTCAACATTAGGTTGTAATTGATAAATAACATACCTAAAACAATAAAAGTAACAAGTTAAAATTTATTCCGATGATAAAAATATGTTTTACCTGCAGTCTTTTCTAATTCGGTGCAAGCAATTCCATAAAAAAAAAACATTTAATAAATTATTACATATTTTAATATACGACCGCTCTATTAATCACATTGATTTGTGTGGCCTGCTGTTTAAGTGTTGACCGCCTGGTAGTGATAAGGACATAGTACCACCCTACTACGGTTGTTTGTTTGGATTTTTCGGCGTTTTTAACAGTATTTCAGTCATATCACGGCGGTCAGTAAACCTACTCACCCTTACCCGGGCAAGCTTAGCCGCTCTCAGAGGATTACAAGTACTACTCGTAAGTGCACATACTTATTATTTATTATTTATTAACGTCTCTTTCATGTACACATTCATATGCACATAAATTAAAATATATAAAAGCATTACATATACACATGACCACTCAAAATGAGTTATAGGAGACTAAGTAAAACATATAATCTATATACTAAAACTGTCTCCTAATATAGGATGGTTATTACACATTACGAAGTAAGGTACGCATGCTAATCACAGAACATCCATTTTAAAGAGTAAGTGGAACTGTTACCTATGCAAATGAACATTAAATATGCTTACGTAAGCACCAATCATTAAATATGCTTAAGTAAGCACCAATCATATTGGTAAAGAACAGATTAGCAAGCATATCTTGATATTTCATAAAGCAATGAAGCATGATAAAACGCATAATACTTGTTTAAAATATTAGGTCTCTATTTGCATATTAAAAACTGTCTTCTCTGTAGAATAAGGAAGCAAGTTTAGTTCTTGTCCGAGTACTGTGTGTAAAAAGAAATTCTAATTTATCACTTACAGCTAGACTATTGAAATTGGGATTAATAAGCACAGCTTTTTAATATAGGGTATTTCTTATGTCATTATACAAAGAGCACTCAAATAATGCATGACTCTCAACCTCAACTACCAGTCCTTGAATACAAAAAGGACAAAAACGTTGTTCTACAGGCAATCCTTCATAACGACCTGTCTCAATTCGTAACGGAGCAACACCACTTCTAAATTTACATAATGCTGATCTATGACTTTTAGGCATAATGATTGTACCATATTTTTCTACTCAATATTCATGTTCCAGCAGACAATAGGTTCTAA
Organism: Congeria kusceri; assembly: GCA_027627225.1. Taxonomy (NCBI): domain Eukaryota; kingdom Metazoa; phylum Mollusca; class Bivalvia; order Myida; family Dreissenidae; genus Congeria; species Congeria kusceri. The sequence continues at coordinate 56,656,549 of CM051038.1, read as the reverse complement.
GTTTGTTACCACCTCTTCTAGAAGAACCATTAACAGAATTAATTTTCATTAACCAGTCATTTTTATAATCTTGAAACATAGATTCTCCTAATTCTTTTAGTATGTTTAATTTTCACAACATGTCTAGAAATATCAGTATAATGCAATAAGTTGTAATGTTCTAAGTGCTTAGTGACACTTCTAAACCAGTTTTTAGAGGCATGCGACTTGCTGTTTGCCCAGAGTGCGATACGTTGACGTGTTGAGTTAGTCGTGGACAGACGAGCACAGTAAGTAGCAACATCTTTCCATCGGTGTGAACTGAGTACTTACAGGCTCTGATGTTCTATCAAAAATACGTTTCATATAAGTCCTCGTTTTTCCAAGCGCTTATTACGAACGTTTTATGCATGTAACAATCCGCCCCTCGTCTTCAACGTCCACGACATTACAAGGTCCCCGCTGAGTATATATTTAATGTCTCCAAGTCAAAGAGCATCCTCATAAAGTTTTCGCAGTCCTATCACTCGAATTAACTGCTACTTATGCTACCACCGCAAAGTATCATCAATGACAACTGTTTATATAAAGAAAAAAATCAACCATTATCAATTAATTTAGCAATAACGTAGTCAGCAATGCTTGAATATGAATTCTCTGTAACTGATGTCTTTATCGCACTAAACAATTTTGACCTGCCGTCAATGCGTGATTTATAGAATATAGTTTGTATATTACACAAATTCTTCATAAGAGCATATATGGACACGCTTATTCCAAAATTAATTTAAAGTTTCCGCTCTTTGCTTTATATTGATGTAGCGAAATTGTTAATCGCTGTATCTCATAAAAATAGTTTAAGCATACGTTATTTGCCAAAAAAAACAACAACAAAAAAACGAAAAGGATTAGTAAAGTACTAATTACATTTGTTATATAATCTATAAATAGACACTCTCCCATTGGTCCAAACAGCCATCGATGACTGCAAATAAAAGTGATGTCGCATGGCCTAAACTCATGTTATTTCTTACGGGCTAAATAGATTTGTGGATTTCCAGAATGTTTATCCGGCTAGCACATATAAATTGACACACAGCAACGTGTATGTTTATTTGTTTATATGGGTTTTACGGCAACTAAACACATTATGGTCATATAGTGCCGTTTACGTATGTTGATTTCTATATTAATCACGAAATGTCAACTAAATTTTGTTAAATATGTTTATCTATTTCAAGTCTTGGATTAATGTATAAGATGGCACTGTTTGGAAAAGTTCTTATAATGAATTTACTTGGAAATATCACCGAGGTCTGTGCAATTAATGAGCATATGCTTGGCACTAAAATGTTCGTCGCAAGGTATACAATGAGGTGCTTCTTCTCTTTTTATAAGGTACGAATGTGTTAATCTAGTATGTCATATTCTGCAGCGAGTTAAAACAATTTGATCATGTCGGTTTTAAAGAGTAAAAGGTGTTGCTGAATCAAGGCTAGGCTTAATCTCGTGTATTTTTTTAAGGGTTGCATCGTCCCAAATTGCTTGCCATTCTGATTTTATAAGTTTATTAATTGCTGGTTTAAAATCACTATTGGGTAATTTAACATTGACAATCTGGAGATTAAGCGATTCTTTGGCTAAGGTATCAGCTTTCTCATTTCCACGTATCCCAATATGGCTTGATATCCAGCAGAAGGTGACCGTTTTGGTTTGTGCTGACCTGGACTACCAACTCAATTGCAAAGACCGTCATATACTTACTTTGACCGATATAATAGATAAACAGTGAATAATCGGTAAATATATTGTAAACTGCTAGCTGAAAAAATGCAGCTCCTCGTTTGTTTCTTTAAATTATTGATAAGTTTAAACCTGTATAGAAAAATGTGAATCGAGCGATTGTTTACGAATACTATAAAGAACATTTGCTGAAATTTCAGCTACTTTTGTTGCGTATTAAGTAAGTTCTACTTCTTAAACAATGCCAACTCGTGCACTGAGTATCGCATGCTATGTACGGAGTATTGCATTGTATCAATATTTAGTGTACTGGGTGTTGCGCAAATAGCCATTACCGTTTTTGATAATTTATACCAAAAATACATAACTTTCATTAAATAAATTAGTAATTATCCAAAGCTTTATCGATACATACAATATATTATACAATAATAATAGTAGAATCGATTAATATTATACAAATATGGACTTGTGTAATGTTGCGCAGCAAAATCCATATTGAACAAGGCGACATACATGATATTGCACAGCTATAAAGTTCAAACTTGTTTTATTATATGACCTATAAAATAAACGACAGCCGATGAAAGAGTTACTTAAACACAAGTTTATGTTTCAATAATTATATTAAAACAAAAAGACAAGTAAATCAAGTAAATTAAATGCTTATCTTAACTCACGTTTACGTTTCTTCTCAGAGGCACCGGTGCAGGGCTGTTTTATAACAATCAACTTTGATTATTATTATTCAAAATCGCTAAAGAAAAGGCAAATGAGAATAACATTCAGCGATGTCGATTAGCTGTGCATTTAATAAAACACAAATAAAAAAGACATAATAATATCCACTGAACATAGCATCACAAATCTGTTCGGAGCTAACGTTTTGACATAGTCGTTTACAAATGACAGCGTATTATGACGTCATCTTTTTACAAAACAACGTCCTGTGCAAATTTGCACGGTTAATGTAAAAATTGTGCAATATCATGTATACTTTCCTGTAGAAGGTGTGTCGCTAAGGCAATAACGTTTATTTATAAGTCATATTATAAGGGTTCATATCGTGCATTAGATATACAATGTACATTAACCTTTTTGTTTTCAGATTCACCGACATGTATGCCTGCTTTTACTGCGAACAATCTTCATTATAAACCACCTATTCGAAAGTCATCCATATGCAGAAATTAAATTCCGAATAATTGATCAACAACAAAGAAAAATTTCGTATATAAAATACCGCCCGATTTGTGCAGAGAACAGGGCAGGACGATCAATGTGGCTGAAGACAACAAAAAGATACACGTGTCAAGACGAGACGTATTGCCCAAGATAGTCCCTTAAAAAAAGTAGCAAGAACTTAGACAACGTAGAAGCCATAATAACTGAAAATGTCAACTTTGAAATAGGTTTAGAAACGGACAACGATGATTTTAGTGAAATGGTAGCAGTTATGCCAAGTGTCATCAAAACGTTGAAAGAATGTGGTAAATGGGAAGAATATATTTGTGTTTTTTTTACCAAAAAATAAACTCACTTTTTCGAAGAAAAACGAAACATACTTGAAAATACAAGCGTTTATTTGTATTGTGATGATAAAATACGAAAAGTGGTTACGAAACGCGAATATTTAATAATGTCCGGATAATGCTACTGTCCGACAAATACTCGCTAACCAGTATATTAGTAAACAATACTCAGTACAGTAGCCTGCAATACCCCGTACACGAGCAGCTGAATAAATCAATCCCCAGTACACCTTTCACAATAATATTGCAGTCCATAAATCAGCCATTTATAAATCAAAATTATTGGAAATTGGAACATGCGTTCATTATAGCATAAGTAAACAATCGCTCGATTCACATTTTTCTATACATGTTTAAAATATTAAATAATTGAATGAATTGAGCGAGGACCGGCAAGTTTTCAGCGAGCATTTGTTTTTTAAACGATGATTATGTACTGTTCATCTACAACATGGTCATAGCAATTACACGAATTTCTTCTAAATTTATTTGGCAGTCTATATAAGCACCTGTTTATTGCTTATTATCAACGAATTAATTTAAATCGGCATAAAACATACCGCTTGTGTAGTGATCCTGCTCTATTTTGGCTCGATAATTGGCCAATATCCGGTGTCACGTCTTACCCAGTGATATAATGAATGTATTACCAGCGTGATTTGAAATGTAAGAAAAAGCTAAGTCAATGACTGTGGCTTCAGCAGAAAGTATAGATGCGTTGTGTGGAAGTTTCATTTTAATGGAAAAATCGTTTGAAAAAGTAGCATAACTAACACGGTCTCCATCCTTCGACCCGTCGGTGTATAAATGGATAAAATCACAGTGTTCTTCTAAAATATTGGCTAATATTGCTTTTAAAATTTAAGGATTATCAGAGGATTTATTTAATATCGATAAACTAATATAAACATTTGAGAGTTGTAAGTCCATGGGGGATATTCTCAACGATATTTTATAACACGGATTGAGGACTAATATTTAACTGTTCCACCTTAGGTTTCAAAAGACGATTGGTTTAATTATTTTCTGTTTCTGTTCAAATTGTTCGGCACAATTTGGTTTAAATATAATTTCAAAGACATTATTTCTTTTATCGGCAACAATTCTTGTTGCATATTGGAGTGATAGCTTTTTTTCGACGTAGTTTTAAAGATGGTTCACCTACTTCAACGTCAATACTTTCGACGGGTGATGATCGGAAAGCGCCAAGGACTAAGCGTAGACCCTAGTTGTGAATAGTACCAAGCTTTTGCAAGGATGATTTACGTGCAGATCCGTTCACAATTGAGCCATACTCCATCTTGGAGCGAACAAGACTCCAATACAATTTAAGTAAAGTAATAGTATCAGATACCCAATTAGTCTGAGAAAGAACTTTCAATAAATTAAAAGTTTTAAGGCATTTGGTTTTCAGGGTTTTAATGTGTGAAACGAAAGTGAGTTGTTTTTATCAAATATTACCCCTGGTTTTTTTGCTTCATCAACTACAGCCAGAAATATAAAGTTTAAGGTCAGCAACAGGAACCAGAAGTTTTACCTTATTTCATGTTGTATGAGCTAACATAGATTTGGTGAATTTCTCTTTTGATTCCCGACATGTGCATTGACAAGTGTACAAGTAACATTGAAACTTACACGGCGTTATTTTCTGTTTACATACAAAAATGACGTCATTTTGTTGATTTTTGTGACGTCATATTACGTGCTTCGTATGATTTAGTAGGCTCTTGTTTGCATTTATCAGAATGTGGTGAGATAAATAGAATAACAGATCGGCTTTGGATTATAATAAGTTTATCTGCTCGGTGATTTTGCTATGCAAACTATATATAGATTATATAAAAAAAACATGTGCTGACTAAATTGCCATTGGACATGGTCTGATGTTCACTGGGTGAAACTCATTTTCACCCAGTTAATTTTCAATGGCCATCTATTTAATAATTGTATATTGTTGTGTATTATCTCCTGATATATATGTATTAGTGTGATATAAGTGTGATATATATTATACTTAGCCAATTGAGAAACACGTAAACAGCAGTTGGGCTTTCTTGGTAATAACATTGTTGCAACATGCAAATAACCCTTGTCAATTATTATACACTGTGCTACGTAGAAAGCCAAACTTGTTGTCAACCAGTAAACACTCGGAGAGGACATACCTTCACAAAGGCATTGCATATTCCTCATGAGTCTTGCAACTAATGTCGCAATGTTTTCTATGGACACCAAATACTAAATAATACTGTAACATTCCTGCCCGCAAGACGTGAGCCGGATTACAACACCAAAATGCAATCATATGTTACTTGGCAAATTTTCAACCTTTCCAAAATATGTCATGCAATTCCATTTACAACTGTATTTTCGTGCGGTTGCTTACAAACAGACATACAAACAAACAGCCTCCTTAGATGCAATAAGACAGTGTTAAAAGATGCGATCTCAACTCTTAAATCATCTTACAGTGTGCTACGCTGTTAAACATATATGCTTTTGAGTGTATCTTTTATAAAATAAATCAACATTTAATGGAAACGCTGTAGTATTTTTTTAAGGAAAATCGATTTGGCAAATCAACTGATTATGATATACAGTGTTCGCGGCCTCATCACACCGCGGACAAATCCAGTAAAATTGTAAATTGCAATTTTATCTACGTGTTTAATCAATCGCAATTAAGACTTCTTTGTCTGCACATATTCAAATATAGCACTTGAGGAATTATACGTTTGAATGAACTAAAGAAATGGTCACCCAAGCGTTTTATACCAATACGAGATAAAAATGATTTAGGGCATAAGTATAGTGTTTTAAATGGCATATTCGGTATAATAACTCATTTCGAAAAGTACATAATAGTACTTGCTGTTTTTCTTATTCCTGAAAGTGACGGACAGAATGTATTTTGTGGACAGTGGAACTAGCTCATTATATATAGGACTAATGTATGTGTATCTTTTAATTAATGTAGTTTTCATGTACCGACGGAAAACTGATGAGTGCATTTATAATTTATATCACCGAATAAAGTGCATTTATAATTTTAATGATATTATAGTACTAAGTGTAATTTTAAAATACTCGCAATGTTTACAGTATAGACAGTTCAATGTTCGTGTTATCTATGCAGATGTTTATGCAGATGTTTATGTATTATTATATATTATTTATTATATTAATGTTTACAGGTAAGATACTTTGTTAATAATTTCAAAATCCCGTTTGTATTACTGTATTGCTTATATCGTCTTTTTGTGTGTAATTTGTATTTTTGGTAATTGTATTTGTATTTATGTTATTTGTATTACAGTTATATAACCAATACACACAAGTAACATAAACTACGTATTTGTACTTCAATATTTTGGTAATGAATTCGTTGTTCTTCGTTCCATCTATATAGATGTTTATTTATAATTTTGGTCTATAAATAATGTTACTATTTACAGCCCATGCACGATTTCTCCACTTTGTTGCTTGAACGTTCAATCCATACGGCAACAAACACTTGAAAATACTATGTCAATTTGATAAAAAATTGACTTTGTTTTACTTTAAATACTAAATCATAGCCAAGGCCTTGCACGGAGGATATGCTTTACCCGGTACACTATTTCAAAGATAAGCATTTAGGTATTTGTCGTTACATTTTTGTAGATTACACTTATGTGGCCTGTACATATTTATGAAAAAAAAACATGTTTGGATTTTTGATCGTGTGCTACAAGACAATCATATTCACGTCACCATTGTATTTATTTAGTAGCATTTTGTACGATATGGTTTATGTAGCGGGTTCATTCATCATGCACTGGTATATTTAAAGGCACACACAAGGTGCTGCAAGTTAAGACAACCACCAATATTTAACCAAGATTTAATCAACACATAAAATAAAACATTATCACCAAACACTAGTTTACATTTTCTGAAAATATATGAAATTTGACTCGTTTGATTTCCACTTGCTTGTTTGCATTTAAATACATTTGATGTCCTAGTTTCCCCTAAAAGGAATGCAAATCCTATGCATGTTTTTTTGCATGGACAAATCCCGTTATTGTTGTCAGTGAAGTGTTTCAATTTCGAGGGTCGTCTAATAAACCTATACTAGTATCAGAATTGAATAAAGACATTGGTACAACACATTGAGAAAACAAAGGTAATTATACACAAAGCAACACGGGTTTCTAAGCAAATTTACTTATTATAGTGGTCAGAAACTTACCAAGTGATTTTAGTTCGTAAATTGTTGCATGTATTATATATTCTAAACTAAAAATACTGTACAAAACGTTTCAGAGACGGCCCTCAAAATTACTTGTCCAGTTTATAACAAATGACATTAGCAGTTAGCAGTACAGTTAATCATGAAAAGCATGGAACTTGTGAAAATCGCCACACTAGCAAATAAACACAGCAAGTGTTTATAAACAGTTTACTTGGAGGATCGGTGTTTTTATTTACGGTATGCAAAAATCAAATTTGGTTTGGTTTCCTGACGTTGGGTATAATGGAAGCTTACACATGCAATAATACAATTTTACCAGACATGTTTTAATTGTTTAATATAAATTTGACAATGTTCACCTTAAATGAGGCTTTAAACATCTGTGGCATAAACACGTTTTGAAAGAACCTAGTCTTTTTCAATTAAATTTTTTGCATAACGTTTTGTATTTTATGGCATGTACTGTTCAAACAGTTATCAAGTATTGGTACTGATGCTACACAAACAACAAATTATGATATTTTCCGATAAATCGAGGTTTGAATTCTGCGTCAATGTCATTCACAATATCAACATAATATTCTGATGACAAATAGATTTCTTCAATGTGCAATAAAAATCAGAAATAAATGTTGTTCATCATGTCATCAATAAGAAGCTTAGAGCTTTTAGATTTCAATTAAGTACACGAACGTGCTGCCGATATCGTTAATGAGTTGGTATTGCTATATTTGGAGCGCTAAATTTGTAATAAAACATGTAATTTATTATTTGTTTTGAGTTGCGACCATGGCTTATACATGTGCGAATAATACACATAATTTGCTGAAAAGTATATAAGATCGATAGGACTTATGTGATTTTGTAGTATAATGAATAATAATGTAAAACATAATCCGGGACGACACTTTACTTTATTATACATTATACGGATAATCTGGGACGACACTTTACGCACATGCATTATGACCGCTTTTCCCACGACGTCCCTCATATTTACTACGTATACAATTGTTTTACAATCCAAAAAGACATGTAATACCTTGATTTTGTCCACATACTCCATTCTGATGATAAATAGATTTCTTTTTAGATACTGTTATTTCAAAGCGGTCCCCAGGTCTTTTATTTAATGTTATTAAACAAAGGCATGTTTTAAAATAAAGATAATAGCTTTCTTTAATTAAAATCAGGTTACTGTTCGCCGTGTTTAGTATATATTTTCAGATTAACAACTCGGACGAAAAGATAGCGGGATTCCAATGTTTGCCTAAATTACATCGTCATACAGTCGGCAATGGACATCTCTCCTCATGACACAGGTTGATGATATACACGATTGGAACGTGACATTGAGAGACGGACTCCATAATTCTCCCTGCTAAATGTTAATGAATATTTACATTGCATAGGCATTTTAATATGGAAGGGGTATGCATTCATAATTGAACGCCATGCCGTATCACCGGCGTAGTATTATCAGTGTGTTCTATTTTTATACAAATTATGTTTCGACAAGAATATTTACATGAACTAAGATGTCTTATACTGTTCAATGTTACTCCTTTTTGCATCTATTGTTGACGTTTGAGTAAATGTTTTTATTATTAATATACATGAACATTTCGTTCCAGTTCTTCTTCTACACAAATCAATCTGACATTTTTTTTTCACTTTTGTTTGATAGTTTTCTATCATGCAAGGTCTACAAGTAGTATTATTAATCAAAGCCATTTCGCTAGCGAGTACTATGTACATGTTATGGTATTTAAGGTAAACATTACTTTTCTTAGAAGCGACCACAGAAAATCTCGATGACGTAACATCGGTTCAGGAACGTAGCTTTAAAATGGTTATGATTTCACATTGATGTGTCTATTTGCAAGATGCATTTAGATCGTCTAATTTATTGTGCATTTATATCACAGTTAATAATGATGAATTGTTTAACATGTACAATAAGAAAAAAATGCATTTTGAGATTTAAATTAAAATGTTATCCTTTCTGATACAAGTTATGCCCAGGCAAAGAAAAGAGCTTAGATACGCCCGTGTGAATGTTATTGATCGATGACCTAGCTTACACGTCATCACTTGTTTAGTGATGCCATTTGTGGATTGTTTTGCATTTTTCTCGCCGAGTGAAAATTTGGATATATGATGTTGATTTAAAGCATTTAAAAGCATGTAAGTCTCCATCTGTTGTGTTAATAATAAAACAGGACTTTTCAGGATCTGTTAAACTCTCAGCCTAGGAATTGTGTGATTTTAAAGTGTCAGAACTCAACTGTGGTATAGAAGTATTCATGATGTGGATTTACTGTCTTGCTAACAAAGCACCTCTTATTTTATATTAATCTTTCTAAAGCATTAATAATGTTTGGTGCTTGATGGCTATACCGGCCGAAATAGCAGTTCTTCTTGATGTCACAGTTATTTTTGCATTTGTTTAAGTTACTTTTTTAGTTTTGTAGCGATATGATTTATGCAAGGAAAATTAAAATGTTATGACTCATAATGTTTACACTAAATTTCATTTGTCGCAGAAAATTGAATGCAAAATAAGGAGAAAATGACATTTTTGTAGGGAACTATTTTATTAATTGTAGTTTGCATTCTATTTTGTGTAGTTCGGTTACAAGGGGCGGTACTTCGCTGTTCCGATAAGAACGCTGCTGTGCGTGATGTTTCTCTTAAAATGGCAATAAAATGCATGTTAAACAAAAATAATATCAAGAATGCTATGAAATCATCCCAAATATAATGCAAAAATATAAGGATTGAAATTAATTTTGGTTGCGTACATGTGATTATGAACGCAATGGTCAAATTGGCAAATCCATGATGCGCGCTATGAATCCTTAAATGAAGCACGTGGTTTATCAATTTACTGATGACATTGATCTCCATCAGTTTAAAAAAGAAATCTTGATTTGGCGACGTTCTCCAGCACCAAAGTCCAGGTTATGGCAGATTTTTTTTCTGCAAAATATGAATTAATAAAACATGCTATCGATTTACTGATGGGCATTGATCACCATCAGTTGAGAACATAATTTGCTAGTGTTGCTGCTGTTGGTATTATAGCTGATGGCGATGAATTAGGTATTGACATACACCGATATTTGATCATTAATGTCGACTGCCAGTCCAATTCTCCACACAGTAAAGAGTAAATAGACTTGTATAACGTTTTTTGTTGTTTTATTTTTTTTTAAACCCGTCTACAATTTATAAGTTACATCATAAATATTTTGATATATAGATATATAATATTATATATATATATCAATGGCAGAAAAAAAGGTTAAAGAGCGCTTACATGTGTTTTATTACTTTTATTTATCCGATATAAAGCCGATTATCAATATATTTAAAATCTCTTAATATATTTAATGAAGTGTATCATATTTAACCCCTCGAAGAATGAAACGATAACCTTTTTGGGAAATGGCAAGTGATACGGCATGCTAAGTCTAGCGGATGCTAACAGCATCTTTCGATACGAAGCAACAAAACAACTGTGTATATTTGAACATTCGCGTGACAATCTTATACTATGCATTTTATATCTCCAGGTGTATTAATGCTAATTTGTATTTAATACGAAAGATATATGTTCACATATTAATTGAAATTAAATGTCAGAACTTGACAATTAAAGCATCTATACTAAGAGCTCGAGAATTACATCAACAAAAGCATACGAAATATAAAATTAAAACATGTGTTGCTCCCACCGGGATTCGAACCATATACCTCTGGATCAAACGTCTGGAGTGTAAAATTCAAAATTAAGCAAATATATAACTTAGAACAGGAATAGTACACACTATTGGTAGACTATATATGCACAATGACACACTCATCATTGTGATCTCCCACTCTTGCTACATTGATTTTTATATTGCGAAGCAGGGGAAATGAATGTGAATAAAATTTAATTAAACGTTCACAAAACTTTGGTCCGTTTGACTAATCCAAGCATGAACAAATGAATATGAATCATCAGCTGCGTCAGCAAGTGTGCAACTCTTTGTAGCAGCATATTGTTCTTTATTTCGGACAAGTGAACGATTGACAAAACAACACAACAGACTTCAAAAAAACTCATAGAACTCAAATACAAAATAATGAATTAAACTGGGCTCTCCTAATAAATAGTGTTTCAATTGCAAAACGTGGTACATGCATCTATATGCTATCACGTTTTTGCAAGCATATACTAACGCGTATTGCGGGTGAAGGCTGTAAAATAATTTCATTCTAATTTACAAGGTTCTTTATTAGCTTATATTGACGTGTTCATAATGCCTGGGTCAGGAACAATCAAACTCCAAACTCCAACTCCAAACCTTACTAATATAATGACAATACTATCCGTTTCATCTTAGTTTACTCGTACATAACTTACTTGTGAATCTATGTAGTCATACGTTATGTTGTATCCAGGAAGTATAGAGCCGTTTGCACGTATGTCCTCTAACGCAAGTTTTACCGGAAGTTTTATGGCCGCACCACCTGTCCACCCATTTCCGGTTATTGGCAGCAATTCAAGTAATCGTATTTGTTTATTGTTATTGTCTACACAATCTATCGGAAGTATATATGTCGCATGGATGAGAAATATCACAACTAACATCATCATTTTCAATAATAAGTATACGCCATTAGCCCATTAGCAAGTCTCAAAGACAACAATCCATTTGAAACTGAATCAAATAAAAACTATATGTGACAATATTCTGCGTATTGGTTTTTATCATTATCATGAACACCTTATATGTCTCGCACACCATTGCCGTTTCAAGCAAATTCTTGTTTACGATCGCTATTATTGGACACGAAATTGCGTTCGAGCATTGAACTCTAGAGAAAATATATTTATATTTAAAACAATACCATACACTAAACTTGTCCAATCTTTTTTTTATTTTTGCATCAGGAAATGGAAACTACCCAAAATATTTCACTAATTTCTTGAAGTCAACAATAGCCAAATTTGTTTTAATAAAAAAGAACGCTAATCAAAGTGTTTATCGTGGTGTATTCTTAACATATCTCGTATATTTAACATGTGTATATAAACGTATGATTTGCCGGTGTAACATGAAATATTGACCCCGTTGAAAATTGATCCCATGGGTCCTTTTGTAACGTTGAGAATCGACCGCGCTAAGATTTCAACAATAGTTTTCGACAGATGGGTTGTGTGTGGTGGGCCAGGCATATCGAGACTGCCACACAGGAAGTACCTTTTCCGATCATAGCAAGATATTTATAAGGGGTAGTTTTGTAAATTATTGTGATATCTCTTTAACGCAAAGAGGTGTATTTCACGTTCTAAATATATATCTTTATGTCAAAGTATGGAAGAGTCCAAGAACAATTTGAATTTCTTTTTAATTTTATAAAAAGGAGTTTACAACTGACACTAGGGCGCTTCCTTGTAAAAGCGATAGTTCTCTTGTGCAACATGTATCTCTTTTAGACAGGTTGCCTTAGAAAATTAAGTAACCGAAGTGGTAGACTTATACTCGAGAAGAAACACATGACCAATCGAAAGATAAAAAAAGATCCCAAAATATCTCGCTAGAACAAAACCTGTCAAATAGGTCACTGTTAAAGGGAACACGTAGCAGTTTGGGCTGTATGATTTCCGCAGTATATAATTGTGAATGTTTCGGAATGTGCGCAATACTATCTCAATTTACCGATTCTTAAACTGTGAATGGTTTGACTTGATCTACTTGTAATATATCAGGCACTAGTATTCAGTAAGTGCTTTGTTTTCGGTCATATAACGGTGGTGTGATATTATATATAGACCCGGACGATAATTTACATAGATTTCATTCTTCAACGTTGAATGCTGACATGTTATATTTCAACGTTTCACCTCCATTACCAGAAAACGTAAACAACCAGGTTATCGCCCGTATTCACCAATCCATTTTCAGACTTAAGATGTAAGAATAAAGAATATTCAATAAACTGTTGCATTCTGAGTATGCTGTTTATTTGAATATTTCGTGTTATTCGTTAACGCCAATTTTAGCATTCTTTATTTAAAATGTGACATTGATACTCGGCATATTGGCGAACGCACAAGTATTGTTTCCTGGGTTCATGTCTGTTCTATATTCTTACGTCTGAGAATGGTTTGGCGGAGGCGGGTCTAGTACTGCAAATGGAACCAACGGCCCTAAATGGATGATAACTTTTTTAAATTAATGTTGAAGTATTACCCTACATATATAGTCACCAATTTTACATAAATTATAAAAACAGATATTAGCATCTGAAGATGTGTAGTTGTGTTTTAATGATTATTTATGACCAGTATTTGCAGAAGCCGTGTTTTAACGATTACATGTATATACGACCACAATCTGCAGAGGTATGCCGATTAATTGGCAAAAAATAGTTTTATTAGCTGTTGGTGCTCTCAGATATACAAAGGTTCGTTTAGTACTTACAGTCTTGAAAAATAAATACAGAAATATCAATCTTTGACTTGTAGAATAAAATACAAATAGCGTAAGATTTTTAGAATTAGTTTTCGACGTTGAAATCCGATTATAGGTGATGATTTTTCAACGAGGGTAAAATTTTCACACGTGTATGGGTCATAAACTAAGGGGCGGGGTCAGTTTTCAACGTTGAAAATTAATCAGTCGTCTGTCGAAAAACAGTAGTACAAAGTACAAAGCAAAGACACTGTGCAGATTTGTAATTGCTTTTTTTAAAATTCAAAATAAGTTCACAAAGCAGGAAATGAAATCATATACATTTTTGATAGTATATGTTATTTATATTGTTTGTCGGCCACAATTATTTATTTTCTATTTGTGTTGATAATCTGTGTGCATTTTATCCAATATAAATAATGACCATCTTTGTGTCGTTTGACCTTTTGACGTCAGTGACGTCACTCTGGAAAAAGGAGTCATTAAACATTTGTGTTTGTAGGGTCGGATAAAGGTTCAGAGTCGTGTAAAGCTACCGTGTATTTGATCCTTGAGTTTCCTTCTATAAAATCATTTAGTGGTAGGATAGTTTCGGATAGTTCAACAATAAACAGATTTTGTACTGGAAAATGGCCACCTGAAGTAGAAGTTTGTTGAGCAAAACATTTGTTGTCCGCACAATCAACCAATGAAAAATTAATATTCATACAATGTGCAATAAAATCAGAAATAAATGTTGTTCATCAGGTCATCAATAAGAAGCTCAGAGCTTTTACATTTCAATCAAGTACACGAACGTGCTGCAGATATTGTTAACGAGTTGGTATTGCTATATTTGGAGCGCTAAATTTGTAATAAAACATATAATTTATTATTTGTTTTGAGTTGCGACCATGGCTTATACATGTGCGAATAATACATATAAAATTTGCTGAAAAGTATATAAGATCGATAGGACTTATGTGATTTTGTAGTATAATGAATAATAATGTAAAACATAATCCGGAACGACTTATGATTCGAAATAACTTAATTAATTAAATTAATTAAATCAATAAAGTTATTTCGAATCATAAACAAACACAACCCATATTATAAATTGATTATACGGCAAAATTAATACATGATTAATAGAACATTTGGCTTGAAATACATTTCAATTATCGAATACCGAACAAAACATAACCCTTGGTGTTGAAGGTATCAGCCACGACTTTGTACTCTTGCAGACAGAAAACTAAAGTAATTGGAATTTATGGTTAATGCTATTGTGCATTTAATATGTCGAATTTCGAAAGTTTTGTAAGTCCTTGCATGCCGAACCAACATCTTGTAAGGACCTCGTTTGTGTCCAATAATACAAATAGAATTGTCACATGAGTGACGGATATACCCCCACAATATGGCCTTGTCACAAAACTATGGAATTTTAAGTCGAAAAGAGGCCATAACTCTGTAAAATTTAGTTGTTTGTAACCAATATCGAACTTGACCTGTATTCTATGATGTTACACATGTGTACCAAAAATTATTTGAATATGTCAAGCCTTTCTAGAGTTATCAGTCGGAAACCAAAAACCAACAGACCGACAGACCGACGGACCGACTGACCGACTGACCGACGGACCGACAGACCGACAGACCGACAAGCTCACTCCTTTATAACCCCCCCCGTAAACTTCGTTTGTTGGGGTATAATAATAATAACGCCAAACATAATACGTGTATAAGGAATTACAATTAAACTGATACAAAATCCTTGAAAAATAATCAATAAAAATATGCTAAAATATTTATGGCGATTTTCGTCAATACTATACTATGCTATTGTGTTTAAACTACATTTGTGTGAAACAACAGCTCCTTTAGCAATAGACTGTGCATTGACATTATATAAAGGCTCATAATAGTTCTAAAACAGATGTACAATTATTATTATATTGATACACATCAATAGTCTTTGCATTGATTTTAGGAGTCTGTTGCTGTTGTCAGTATAGTCAATTCGAGACAAGCCAATACACTTTATTTATAATCTAAGGCCACCAGTCCTAAAATATTTACATAGCATACATACATGTAAAAGATGTGTCTGCAATATCACATCTGCAGGATATTCTACTATTTTAACTGTTCGTTTCTTGTTGTAAATGATACACAGAAAGTGTTGGCTATGGGCAATGGGCAGTAAAAAAAAGCTGACACAATGCATAATGAGTTTGTAGCTTGTTCGTTTTGCAATAAATTACTATTTCAACTGTATATATGCATGCATCGAGAACACGACTTGTTGATAATTATTTGCCACATAGCCACAAGGGAAAGAATAAAGATTCGGAATGTGTGTAGAGTTGGATTTCGGCCATCATAACATGGCAATGAACGAAGAGTCACGTTAGGACGTACATTTGGAAACGCAACTAGTAGTAATAATAGAGCAGAGCTGTACTGATACCAAGACAATATTGATAACTATAGTTAGTTTTCAGTCGATATGTAACTTTATTATATACCTATAGACAATCTGACTCAAATACTGATGTATTTTCGGTATAAAATACAATAGGCCAAAAAAAAATCCCGTATTTCACACTTTGAAATAATTTTCCGTATTCACCGGCTGCAAAAACCGGACTACTTTTACGTTCGTTGAGTATCGTATATTTCCGTAACGTTCCAAGCGACACTGGGAAACACCCTATTCTATTTATAGACACTACGACACCGTTGCAACGTGTTGCTTGAATTGAATGACGTCATTGATGTACATGACATGTGTTCGTGCGCGTTCTTTAACGGTACTAGTTTGTTATTATTTTGTTTGATTCGTAGCGTATTTGTGATGTTTTGATCGTAAGGAGGAATATAATAAATGGAATACTACATGACTGTGGTGTTCCGGTGGGTTGTATTGCTCTCGTTGATTGTGTTAAGTTGTATTCCGTTGAATACAGCGTTACACAATCAACTCGAGCGATACAAGCCACCGGAACACTACAGTCATGTAATATTCCCTATTTATCCCATCATCACGGCTGCATTGACGAAAAAACACCCCGTAGGATTAACTTTGCTGTATTTCACCGTGTTGAATACAACAAACACGCGCATTATAATGACGTCATGTAGTTTATTTTCGTGATGTCATTTGATGCTTTTTGTGTTAATTAGTGATTGTCTACTTTTTTATTTCAAAATAAAGACAGAAAATGATGGGATGAATAAAATACTAGGTAAGTGTTGAATACAGATACGTTTATTTGCTCGCAAGGGTTTCTAAGCCTCGCTGAATAAACTTATATGTATTCAACACTAACCTAGTATTCTCTATATATACAGCGTAGTCAACGTCAAGCGGCGAGGCTATTATATTACTGCTATTTAAGCACGTACACAATATCGACCTAAAGTCCCCGTAAATCCGCAGTCACGTGGCAGTATTCCCCCAGTGATGACTTTCCACGGATAAGCAGTGGATGTTAATAATTCGAAATATGTTTGTATATTTTGCAACACCAGTAAATCAACTGCAAATAACAGCTTTGTCAGCGAGTGCAAAGGGTAAAGGTCCCAGACTGCTTAAACAGTGCTCCAGACACGTGTACATGAAGAGGGTAAATTACACTTAAAACAAACTTTATGGGGGTAAAGGTACACTTGGTCTAATATGTATAGAGGTAACTATACATATTCAGCCCGATGCATTACATATTTCAAAAATACAACTGTTTTAAACAAGGAATGTGACATACTGTCACCTTAAACAGTATGTTATGAGTATGTTTTCTTTTTATTTCTACATTCACATATAACATTTTGAAGTTGTGTGCGTAAATCCAAACAATGATTTTATTTTCTATGCGTATCTCGCAAATATCCGTGCGTAAATCAGGGATGTACGAATTGTGTTTCTCACAAAGTGACAACCCATTTATATATACTATGGGCAAGACAACAAACTGGTATCAGACATAATAAGTGTTGTAGCTTGTGTGATGTTCATTTAGTTGCATTTAAACTGAGTGCATGCCTTGTAAGTATTGAATATAATTACTCTACTGAGAACACGGCTTGTTGAGAATGGTTCGCTACTTTGTCATGCAAAGGAAAGCATACTTGCTCGGAATGTGTATACAGTTGGTTTGTCGTCCATCTTAGCATAGCAATGATCAAAGAGTATCGTTAGGACGTACATAAAGGGACTATGTCAACGAAAATTGGCTTCCTATTAATTGTATTATTTGATAAACAAACAAACACAACCCATATTATAAATTGATTTTTATCTCAGAATGCGTACACTTTTCTCCATTATATATACCCTGTTTGAACCGTTATTATATGCTGGTATTAATATCTAAAGTTCTGATTTTTTTTAGAAATTGTCCCCTTGAGACCCTTTTCGATGACATAGTCCCTTTAAGGAATAAAACTAGTTGTGCAAACCACGGTTTGCATTAGTGATCGGCTGATTCATCATTTGCATGCATTATTATATATGTATTTACTGTTTCATGTATATTCATGGACTGTACGTCTGGTGTTTATTGAATAAACCATATAAACCATAACCATATATACCATCATTAAGTCAAATGATCATGCCGAATAGAGCCATGTTAATCGACGACCTGTTTACATGCCACAGGAACTTCTGTTGGCCTAAGCAATATTCTGTAGCTCAGAAACAACATAGCTTGCTGCAGTCTATACTGTTAAGTATAATAAAATGCATCCGATGCAATATATATGTAATGGTTAATCTCTAGAATTGGTCATTCTACAGAATGACTGAAAATATTGGTCAATCTGTAGAATATAATATAGATTGGTTAATAGTTAATTTTAGTACTTAAATCTCTGTATCCATATTTTTATAATTTTTCTAATACACGATATATTTTCTATCCGTAAGATATACAGTGCGTTCCTGAACAAAAGACTTTCTGTTATCTCGGGAAATCATGTTAATACCAAGTATTAACAATAAGTAGCATAATAAAAAAAAACAACAAGAACGTCTTCGTAACGTACGTCGATCTAAAACGCAGAGTTTTACTATGTGGATCGCGATATGGTGCTTTACAAATTGTTGTGCAATGGGATTGATGGAAAGTTTTACTCATCTGTAAAAAATATCTATGTCAGCTCCATTAATGCGTCCGTATGAATGATAAATACACAGACTGATTCGGTAGCCGAACTGAAGTCAAGCAAGGTTGTGGGCTCTCTCCGAGGTTGTTCGCCATCGTCGATAACGATTACGCACATGAGATCAACAATCTTGGACTCGCAATTGACATCGGAGTCCGGATACATAGAGCATATATGGTTGGTGACTTTTGATATCATGTGGTATCAGAAAAGTCCGATATGGCGTAGGAAAATGCGAGACTTTTCTTAGCCATTTCGGACAAGTCTGATATCACATGATATCAAAAGTCACCGACCATATATTATTTTTATTATGCCACTTTTTTGCAAATATTAAAAAAAAAAAAAATAATAAAAAAATAATAAAAAAATCGCAAACATTTAGTAATTTACAGTACAACACAATATGCAAATGAGACAGCCTGATGACATCTTGCGTCGATGCATAGTTACGCATAAAATATAGTTCAAGATAAAATAAAAAAAAACAACATTTTAACACACATTTAATCAATACACAAACAAATGAAGCGAGAAATTGTTACTCGTTGTAACATTAAACACAATATCAAACCATTTACTTCATTTTATCTATTAACATACACAAGAAGTACACTGCAGTCGACATGAACGACTTTTAAAACCTTTATGCGTGTTAGGCCTTTGTGAACATTTCATATCGTGGGTCTAACAAAAAACATCAATAGCGGATTTAAAAGTAAAAAAAACAAAAACAGTGGATTTATTAGCAAATTCGTCGTTAATCAACATTTCCATCAGTGTATAATGCGTTTAAAGTTGAGATATTGACGATTACTCTATAAAACTATCCCGCCATATGTGATTAAAGTGGGTGGGGAATGCAACTACATGATTCAGAGATGCAGCTTGCTGTGATTGTGATGTGGGCTCGCATGGTGTCTTGAGCTGCAAAATATTCGTGGGACAACGACGGGTACCACAAAGCGTCTGTATCATGTGCTTTCTGGTAGATTAAGCAATTGGTGGGTGACCTGATAATAGGCCTACCAGCTTGAGACCTGAGTGCACATTTTCCATCGACTTGGCCTTGTTGATTCAATAAACATTTTAGGGCCAGATATTTAAATATTTATAGAATTAATTAAATCATGTATACACATATGTTGTTTTGTCCTTGTTACTGTGAGTTTTTTTAAAAAGGTAACTGAATTGCTTTAATATATTCGGGTTGACAGCCAGTGTAAGCAAAGAATTGACATGTGAAAGTTGTTTCAAAAGTACGGAGTACAATTAATGATGTGACATTTTATACACTTTCTAGTGGACATGTGTTACTGTATCAATAGGGATATTATCTTTTCTATGAGTCTTGTCTAACAGTATATAACTAATTGTTTACTGTAAATTGAATAATTTCTTGTTGACCATCATATATATTGGTTCCAGTCCATGTTCTTCTATTGGTTGTGCATCTTTACCCTTATTTTATTTTCCTCATTTTTCATTTTCCATTTTCATGTTGGACTGTAATTGTTTCAGCTTTTAAACATACCAGCTTTTTAAGATTTTTAAGATATTGACAGGTTGTCTATGCTGTAAATTGCATGCTTTTGCATAATACTTATTTGTCGTAACAAATTAATTAGTGTTAATTGAATAATTTTTGATGTTTTGTTCCAGTAAATTATATTTTTGTGAATTAAAATGTTATGAATGTATATATCTATTCTTTGTTTACATTTTAATAACGTAAAGCGACATTCCACGTCTACAAAAAGTAGTTCCGATAAGTGGGCGGAACTAAAGAATCATTGGACGTGCCACAGTAGCATGATCCTCGTTAATGCAGGCGGAGCTCACAAGTGTTTTCAGTAGTGACATGATATTAAAGAAAGTGGGAGGAGTTAACTTATGTTATCATTCAGTGGTATAATGACGCTTAAAAATATTGGGTCATCGTCTTCAACGTTAATGTGCACTAGTGTCACAATAATATATCTTCTCGTGTATGCGGACGACATCGCACTAATTGCATCGAGTGAGAAAGACCTTTAGCGTATGCTCGACTGGTGTAAACGTTGGCGAGTTGTTTTGAATGATTCCAAATCAAACTGTACTTCCGGAAAGGCCGTGCCTAACGAACAAATATCGTGTTCCATATCTTGCACTTGAAGTTCGCTATAAATACTTGGGTGTACTATTTCATGAGAAAGGCAACTTTGAAGACAATTGCACTAACCTTTCGATTGGCGCTGGAAGAGCATTTGGATGTATTATTAAAAAATACATTCTCTAAAAGATTTCGGTTTAAAATCTTAACAGAAATTGGACAACTTGTGCGTCGTGCCAATTTCCGACCACTGTGAACCTGTGTGGGGTTTCAATCAATACCAAGCAGCTCACAATGTGCAAAATAGAGCCATAAGTTATTCCTCTGCGTGCACAGATTCGCACCAGTCCACGCGCGGAGCCACCGGATGAATACATTTTCGATACCACAGTTCGATATCCATGGTCCGTTACGATGGACGTAGATCGTCCCTGTGCAAAGTTTTCGATACAGACTATAGGCTGTGTGACGAAAACAATAACTGGTGTAAGGAGATAAAAAAAATATTTTTCTAGAAAGGACTCGATGTGCGATACAGTCAAAAATTATCAGTAAACCTGACCCGTTTCAAAGAACTTACCCATGATCGATTTAGCGTTCAGACATACAGAAAACGCGGACATGCATAACATTCAAATTCTTTCTCCAGACCGAGGAATACGTCATGATAAACCTGAGCATGGCCACATTTCATACTGGATTTCTTCGACTGAGACTCAAGACCGGCAGATATACAGGCGAACCCGCGCACACCAGAATCTGTGCCCTCAGTGATTCCCAAAGTGTCGCGAACGAAATTGATTTTGCATTCCAGTGCCCTGTATATAACAACCATATACATATCTATATAATGTATGTGACAATCATTTACCCGTAGACACTTTATGCAGCATAATACAATAATTTTCATTAAATTCGGTGTTAGGCATTTATGCATAGAATATCAGTATTATTTTCATAACACATAACTTTCTTCTTCTACATTATTTTTTCGTATGGTGTAATTATACTGACATGCATTGATTGAGTACCTATCGGATCATACAATGTGAAATGTACTGCATAATCTTGCACAACAACTTATTATTGTATTGTGTACATTATACACATGTCACGTTAATGAACAAATACCTATACTAGAATTTGAATGGATTATATGTTTGCATGATTCGTTTTGGTGAATACGGGCCATTTTACATGTGCTATCTTGGGAGTCCCAAGAAATAATTTAAACAGAGCTTTAGAAGCGTTTTCCGATGCAATACCAACATTTCCAGAGTGAGACAATATTTTTTGGTTGTTTTGTTTTTACTTTACCAGAGACAGGAAGAAATATCAGTTTTACTTTACTTGTATTCAAAAACTGTATGTAAATAATGTACACAATACATTTATAATAATAAATATATCATTCTCGACAAATAAACACGCATACATTCATTTTATGATATATGGACATTTAGTTGTATTAATGAAAGCTTTAAATTGGCGAATTTAATAATAATAAGCGAATAATTTTCTAATAATGTTATGCTGCGGATTCGTGTTTTGAATGATGAATACTCGTATCAGTTTCAGTTTTCTTATCGTTTCACGGAGTCAAAAGACTCGCGATGAATCTGCTAGTGACTCAGCTGTTGGGCATAAAAGCGGTGTTTCCAACATGTGATTAGTTTACAGCGGCACTGGTTTACAACTATATCCAGTTGTTTAATATGTTAACCGTGAATTTAAATAATAATGAACAAAGTTTGGAGACAAATCTCTTTCTTTACTGAGATGATCTCACAATGAAAGCTAAAATCTGCAGATTTTAAACAGACATACATGTATCGATTGAAATCAAATCCATGTCTGTTAGAAAAATGGCCATGGTTAGTTTTAATCAATGGTTAAATAAAAAAAAAGGCTCAGTAAGTATAAAACACGTGTAAGTATCGGCGTGAAAGCTACATCTAAGTTGAAATTGATCAAATATAGAATGAACAATTACACTTGTCATTTTAAATATCTGATAAACGTGTGTTGTATGATAATGCTTATGTTATACAATGTGGACAATATACGGTTGTCGGATACATGAAAAACTAGTTCAATGTTATTTTTTTCATTATGAAAATGCAACATAGTAGTGTCCTTACTTGCAGAACCTTGTTTTTGCCTTTCAGAAACTTGAAGCGTGTTGATATCTCGGATCATTTAATATAAGCTGCATAAAAACCGGAAATTAATATTATAGTATTTATTGAACGTCAATACAATCGCTCTGCAATTCTAAAAAGAATTTCAGTCACAGCTCCATATCCCAATGAGTGTGGATTACACAAGAATAGTCTTTAGCCAACATAATATATGTTGCAATACAAGGGTACCTAAACTTGTTCATCATTTGAAAAATGTAAACGGAACACATTAAGATGCTTTAGCATACACATTCAGTAACTAGAAAACATATTGATAATCAAAGTATTACTGTTTGAAGCAATTGAAGATAATTTACGTACTTTCAACATTTTAGGTAAAATCGGTGTTTATCATGTTACCTTTCCCTGTCTGCTATCAAGAAAACGAACATAATGACCTGTTGTCGTTTAGCTTGTTTGTTAGTTAAAGCCTGCCGCCCAATAAAGCCCCGATGCTTTGCGTGAGGGTTACCAATAAAAGTTTACTAGTTAAAATGGGCGGAGCTTGGCCATCGTGCATGTTCGGCATGGATTCGCGGAGCGGCATGCGACAGGTTGCAGTATAAACCCTAACACCTATCCCAATTAGCCAAGTGCGACGTGGAAGAATGCCGACATTTCCAGAATTTGCTCCCGATTGTGCGGAAATGTTGCGTTAACATTGCAGAACATGCTGAAGAGTTGCCGATTTGTTGTCGAAAGAATGCTGAAATGTTGCCGATTTGAGAGTCTGGGTATATAAACGATGACGAAATACAATCTTGATACAGTTGCTAGTGGGATGCTATAGGCATTCACATAGAACTTGAAATTGATGCCATGTTGACAGTGGCATTGCTTTTGACGCAGAGAAGACACCATCGATGGTACGTTAAAAATAATTCGAGGATCACGCCAACAATGTTGGATGACATACTATAACATCCAATGCCTCGACAGTTTGGAAGCTATTTTGTAGGCCATTTTGGATTTTTCAACTTGTATTTCGCTTAAAATGTTTGAAAAAATGTGTTTCATGGTGTTTCAAACAACATATACAATGCATATGCTCAAAATGTTTTTGTTTTCTCATGTTTTCATGTAATTTAAAGGACAGATGTCGATTTCAAAATTTCGACCGCCATCTTAGCAGCCATCTGGGAAGCCATCTTGAATATATCAAAATGCTCAATGATGACAAAGTTGCTTTCTTAGAAGGGACATGTTAAAGAACCATTTTATGCAAAAACATTTTGTGCGTACTATTTTTTGGGGTCAGGTCACTATTTGGCATTTGGCATACCGACTATATAGCATTACAAAAATGGTAAGTATTACATCCACACACGTATTACGGCTTCTTCCTGAGATGCACGACGATGATCTGTGACTTGTATTATATGATGCTAGGTATTGAAATCTTGTCAACAAGAAGGGATTCAGCTGATAATTGTATTTATTTCATTTCAACGTGGCTCAGAAAGTTGCAATTCTGTTGCTCTGGTAACAAACGAGTTATTAAATTGTAATTCAATTGAATTTATATTGGCTTTTATGGATATTTAATTTGAATTGCAATGATATGAGGTTAAAACCTATTTACACGTGCGTGTATTATAATTAATTCTCGGCTAAGTGTGATGTGATGTTCGGCATGCCTTTAAACCGGTTTAAACCCCAAATGCTTTTCATTGACCGTTAAAAGGCGATGCCCCCAGCTAAAATCATTTTTATATTTTGTATTGTCTTGTATTGTATCGGTAATCGGTCACTTGCCTCAAATAAAGGGCCAAATTAAGCAAAGAGGTACATAATTGCTTAACAACAGTGTAGTAAACCTTTCAACATGTCGAAAATGAAAATGGGAAGTTTCTAATTGACACTATCAACTATACTAACAAGGTATAATAGCCTGAATAGCATTAATAGCGCAACATATTAAACAGTAAAGTTGTCGTAATAAATGTATTTTAATGCTAATAGATTAACAACATAAACATATTCATTACAAATACGAGTATTATATATGCTTTGTTTTCGTAATGGAACTTGGCAATGCCACAAAACATCGTACCGTATAATTAGTAATATAGCGTATAAGCAAGCAGTACAACACCTGATAAGTTGATGGTTACTGCGGTTTATAGGAATGAGATTTGTGTTTAGGAGAAAATAGAGCGAGCAACGTTTCTCTCGTACTAATTGGAAAGATCGCGGCATCAGATTTACATTCATTACATTGTATACATGAATAAAAAGGTGAGAAATCAGTAATGCAATTCTGGTCGTGTTTGCTTACGGATATCTCTGGATGTTAATGTAATGAAATAATGTTATTCGCTACTTTAAGGAATAACGCATTTGTGCAAATGTCATGGCGAAATGCAATCAGTTTTGCTATCGTTAGCCAAAGTATGACATAGAGGATATTTATTGGTTTCGGTAGAATGTCGATTGTAATTCACGGGTGATCATATAAATTTATATTTTACATGTTCTATGATTATTTGTGAATAAAAAAATCGATTTTCCGCCGAAAGCTACATATTTTATTTTTATATTATGCTTTTTAAACCGTTCAGTTACGTTTTTTGCTATCTAAATGCTTTTTATTTGAACAAGGCAGTCCAAAGGACAGTTATATCCCCCGCCGTGATCCTTCATTAGATTTTAAAGGTGACTTTGAAGTATCACACTGACCTATATCTGGCACAGTTTGACCAGATATGAAAGTACAGAAAGTTTTCGAAATTTAGATATGGAGCTGACACGAAAATGGGGGCTCAAAAATTTGACCCTTAAGTGTGGCCTTTACCTTGAGGTGGCAAGACTGCTCTATGCCTTCTGCACATCGCCTCAATGTGATACACATTTGAGCCAAGTTTTATGAAAATCCTTCAAAGGGCATAGGAGATATGGAGCAGACACAAAAATGGAGGCTCAAACATTTGACCTTCAAGTGTGACCTTGACCTCGAGGTGGCGTGACTTCCTCATGCCTTCTGCACATTGCCTCAATGTGATATACATTTCAGGCAAGTTTCATGAAAATCCTTTAAAGGGCACAGGAGATATAGAACGGACATAAACATACAGGCTCAAACATTCAACCTTCAAGTGTAACCTTGACCTTGCGTTGGCGTGACTGGCTTATGCCTTCTGCACATGGTCTCAATGAGCAAAAACATTTGAGCCAACTTTAATGGAAATCCTTCAAAGGGTATAGGGGATTTGGAGCGGATACAAACAACGGACACGAAAATGGAGGCTCAAAACTTTAACCTACAAGTATGACATTGGCGTGAGCTGACGTGAAAGGCCCATGCCTTCCGCAAATCGTCTCAATGACCTAAACATTTGAGCCAAGTTTCATGAAAATCCTTCAAAGGGTATATGATATATGGAGCGGACACGAACATGTTACGGACAGACGGACAGACGGACGGACGGACGGACGGACGAAGGGAATTCCTATAACCCACCTCCCGCTTCTTGGCGAGGGTTTCAAAAATTGCTGGAATTATTAGGTTATGACGTCAAAATGTTGAGCCTGGCATCGTTATCGGTCCGTTTCATTTACTGCATTAAATCGGAAACCAGTTTGAAACAGTAAAAATTACCGGGTGATAATTTTCGCGCTGTATTGTACATTTGTTGTAATTCTTTACTGCGCTAAACATATATATCTAAACATGAGTTTTTCTGAGCATTTTTATAATGTTATTTAAAATAGTTTGACTTATTTAGAATAAATGGATGTTTCACAATATACTTTCGTAAAAATGCTCATAGTCGCTCTTTAATGGCATATACTGCAATAAACGATCACCTCGGATAAAGCTCGTGCTATTAATTAACATCAACCGCGTCTTCGTGATAAAGAAGTACATGTATATCCGTTTAATACCTTATTGACATCGGCAATAACTTTCTTTTAGTAAGAACGCGGATGGAGTCAGCTCATAACTTCCTGTTGTGTTTTTAACTTCATAGAAGATATTAACGGTTGTATAATATATCGTTATTTATGACGATATTAAATGAGTCACCTTTTCTACAGAACGTAATATAGTCTATAAGAGACTGTATTTATGGACATGAGGACACTTGAACGAATGGCAAAATATTTTCACAGGTTGGACCGAGTTACTAAAATCGTAGTTGTGACTGAAGTCTTTAAGACGACCTTACATACAGTACTGTCTATTGATTGTTGAAGACAGTAGGGAAGAATCTTGTATGTTTATCAGATTATTTAAAAAAGCACTTTTCTGTGCAAATGGCGTTTTTAATAATACTAAGTCGAAATAGTAGTACCTTGGTTAATAATGGAATTATTATTATTATGCCTATACCCTTGCAATGGTATTGTATGGTTTTCAGGCATCATTCATAAAGATGTGGCCTTCCGGAATGAACTACCGTTTAATTTTTAATGATTCGTAGGTCGTAATCCAATAACGCAAAAGCCGGCACACAGCCAGAAAAATGTATTAAAAAATGTGGATGTAAGAACAATAATACGCTACGTTAACTTCAATTTTATATTGTTTGTTACGAACACCAGTAATGAAATACATGCAGTTACTTTATTATCCCTTGATACTTTAAAACGCGGACAAATTATTTTCAATCACACTCGTGTTCACCGTATATTTGTTTACGAACCAAACAAAATAAATTCTTTAAGGGACTATGTCAACGAAAAATTCCTCAAAGAGGTCATTTCTTTTAAAAAAATCTGAAAGTTAGATATTAATTATGGCATATAATATCGATTAAAATAAGGAATATACAATGGAGAAAAAGTTGTCGTATTCTGAGACAATCAATTAATAATACAGGTCGTGTTTGTTTTGGCCCTTTTACATTTTGACGTCAGAATTTTGAGTATTTTCACAACACTATATTACACAGATTTCCTTACAAAACAGAAAAGCGCAGTTGGTTAAAGCGCTGTATACTGTCATTTCTTTGTACGGCTCCTAAGCCGTGAGTTCGATACCTGCTTGGGATTTTACATTTTACAAACATTTTTTTGCTGATTTGTTTTTTTTTCTCAAATATCTTATTATGTATTAGATTATTTATTCTTTATTAACGTGGACGTAGTCCCTTTAACAATCTATCAAAATAACAACTTTACATAACGCATGTTCAATGCAACACATTTATGGTAATGTTCAAGCTACTATAGGTGAAGCACAATTCGCAATTGTTTACGTTTGAATGCAAATAGTATCGCGATAAAGGCCATAACATACTGCACTATTCCCCAACAATGAATTCGTATGTCCACAACCACACACACGTTACATCTTAGAAACCATTTAACATTCGGGACAAAACTGCAATTTACTTGCATATTAACAATAATGAACATGTGTTATTATTGCAAAAAACGAGGAAACATGTCAACGAATAGTATGGATATAATATTACTCCTAACAGTTACTGCCATTAAAGCCAGTGCGTATATAATAAAAATATGTCAAAGGGTTGCGAAATAAGCTGCCAAAATATATGTCACTACTTCTTCATGTTTAATTTTAAACATCATATGTATGTTTGTATTTACGGAATCACAATACAACACAACATAAATACTACACTATTAACATTTGAAATCCATACACAGAACAAAGAAGGAAGCGTCAGAAGAAAACATTAAACATAATGATATGTGATGACTCATATGTTTATACCGGCCAAACGCATAGTGATATACTATATATTAACTACATGTACCAGTGAAGGGCGAAATAAGAACATTCCAATTCGACAACCAAAACATAACTTACCGGAAACACGCTGTAAACGTATCGTTAAAAGAATTATGCACAGCCGTTTGCATTCGTGAAGTATTGCAAACAACACGATTACCGTTCTTAAAAAAAAATTCGCAGCATGTGAATTCATACTCCAAACTGTCTGATACCGTCTGGATGTATGGTTAATTCTTATATTTATTTAAGTCACTCAACATTTCATCCAGCTGGATTTTCCATATCTCATCACGCGCTAGTGGTGAAGGAGGCCTTGTCATCGGAGCGTCCTTGGCCTGTTCCGCCAGCTACTACCTGTCCTTTGAGGTTACAATCCACCTTGGAGAAGACCGCGTGAACCTGTTGGTAGAAATAAATATTTATGAAGAATTTTGCTTGTTTGTTTGTTAATTAAAATATAACTACGCAGAATCATGGACAATGACATTTAGCCCCAATATGAAATGCTACTAAAGCCACCTGAATATAAGAAAATCAGCTGTAATAATCTGCTATTATTTTTATTTCTACCATAAACCTTCCAACTAAGTATTTCACTGTGTTCGCGTTTTCTAATTATTGCGTCGGTAAGTGTTGCTTTTTTGTTTTCTTTGAACTGGACAAAATTAAATGTATTTGAGAAATGCTGTTATCAAGCGGTACACCACTTAAACGATTTGACAAAACTAAGGGAAGTGCTGAACATTTATAAAAAACGACTTCAAACAATTACGCATTTGTATCATTATAATTCAATTAATTATAGGAAACGCATTAAACAAGTGTGGAGCAATATTTCGCCACCTATGTATTACAAGGGCCAATCTGCTTCTTTAACACATATGTGATAGACCCCTGTAATCCTAAGGTAACGATTTACAGTTCAGAAACATGAATGAAGAAAAGTGATCACCTTAGGAACGAACACAAACAGCTGTGTTAATGTTGTGCCGAAAATCAGGAATCCGGAAGTGATCCCGTAGAGAAGCACCACCTGGTTTTCTAGAACCATTGAAAGCGTGAGGCCCACAGCACTTAGTATGACCACGTTGTAGAGACAGAGGCCAATTTAGTGTGAGTCGTTGAGAGCCTCAATCTTCACCTGAAATTCGTTGGCCACAATAAAAATGGTATGCTTCTCAATGTATTTCATGTATATATTGTTTGAGAATAACTAATATTAACATTGAAGATCATAAATTGTTAGGTGTTGTACATACATATCATGATTTTGTACTGTATTTTTTTTTAATTACACAAGTGAGACGTAAATAAACTTGTTCCGTCTTTCAAACGAGATCAGCATGCCTTCAATGATGTAGATAGTCCACGCAAAGTACGTAGATTCCTTGGATATGCACTTGCGCACGAAGAAGCGCACTTCTTCCTCATTTCCAACCACGTATATCTAGCAAATATATTTGTACGAGGGTAGTCCCAAAATAGCGTATACATTTGTATTGGTCATTCCAATATCTTTTCATCAGCAGTCTGTATTTAAGTCCATACATGGGTCGAGCATAACAACAAGGTATCTAGTACTATGGACATCGGGTTGAGAATTTATAAGTGTATATAAGACGTGATTAATGTTAACTTTGCGCTGGTCGCATTACTGCAAAGTATGTCCTAAATAATAAGATCACATCGCTCCGCGTACATCCATAAATGTGTCAAGTATTTGTATATTTCTTACTAGAAGTTGTGTTTTAAATTATGATTATAGCCCGTGTTTTGTATATAAAGGGTCCAATGTTTGCCGATTTGCCATGAAAACCTGACTTTACTGTTAAGACAGATACTGGTGTGCGGACTGAAAAGGTATACGTATGCAAAATACTGAGGGGTCGATTGTGTTTATGAAATACAAGATTTCCTGCTCTTTTAGTACATATATTACCACACATTTACTCTGGACTATGTAAGAACCTGCTTGACTAGACCAATCTTGTTTAGATGACACATCTTACAACAATTTTCTCTTGACCCAAATGGTTTCATTTGATGGCTTTTTTGTCACTGGATATGACCTTAATACGAATTTATAAAGTAAACAATTTTCTAAACATTTTAGGAATTTGAATTGTAATGTTTTCTTATATTCCGACACCTATGTGTAGTGTTAGCTGCATTTAATTTAACACTTAACAACATTGACTACGCCAAATTTAAATATCTTAGATAATTAAAATAAGTCATTTTATGCACTAAAATTAATTCGTAAACCGAAGTAGTGTAATGGATATGGTGTCAGCTGGGCGATCGATAGATAATGGGTTTTATTAACCCATCATGTAGCATTTTAACAATCTTTTATCAGAGGCACTACATACAGGCTTTACCAAGGAAATGAACCGTGTATCACTAAGCCTTTTGCTTTCGACTATTTGGAAATCGAGCAACAATCAATATACCTGTTACATGTTCAAACTTATTAATGTACTTGATGCTGATTTGTTATTCCAACGCGATACCCGCTAATTCTTCTATAGACAATAACACAATTATCGTTGTTAAACTACCCAATAAACAACGCAAACAGAAGTCCCGATTATGAACGGAGCATAGTAAATAATAGTTCCAAATGCAATTGCAAAAATATATGTCAAATCATGTTAGAATCAAAATAATTTTCGCATTATCGTTGTTTATCGGCCAAAAGAAAACTCTTTGTCGTCCTGGTGCGTGGCTATTAAACAACTCGGGCTAACGCCCTTGTGGTTTAATTCCTACGCATCAGAACTCCAAATCGTTGTTTTTTCTTTGGCCGATAAACAACGATAAAGCGAAGATTATTTTTAAACTATACCTCACTGTCCAGTTCATGTCTGTCCACTACAAACGGACTGACGATTTGCCACACGACGAGTATCGCGGTCAGGAACACTACAAGGACGGCAATGATGGCCAGAAGTTGAATGACTTTAATGGTCTGAAAAATGCAACGTTAAGAGTAAATGCTCTTCAATATAAGAATAATAAAACTCCAGAGACATCACCACGAGAGAAACCCTTATTCACATCCGCTGGTCTTTTATTTGAGGCAAGTGACCGGTTGCCTAAACAATACAGGACAATACGCACAACACAACACAAAACATAATAAAAATGCTTAACACTCGGGTCACCGCCTTGAAACGGTCAATGCGAAGTATTGGGGATTTAAAACATTAACATCTGATACTATAAATATGTTAATATTAATTACTAATATGTCTGCGATTTTATCTCCTTGCCTTCGGTCTTAACAATATAAAACCGTTTTACTAACATCTACGTATTCTTCTTAAACTATCTAACAAGCCGCAAAGCAAATAGTACACCATTTTATTTTTAAGATGTAGACAAGGCAACCGATAAGCTTTGTATAAATGGAACTCAACAACCGATGCCCGGGAACAAACAAAACCTAATTCAATCGTACACATATTATACTAATTACCAGGGCCAAACAAGATAGTAAAGCAAATTTTAAAAAGAATGCAAGACCGGTCTATTTAAAATGAATTTCAGCATACATGAAATATGTCTAAAATTAAAGTATTGTCATTGCCTTCGAATAGTTTAACATACGGAATTTGTCAATTTGAAAGTGCATGTCAATTGACATTATTTTTAGCAAAATTTCAAATCCTCTATTTTCTATAAAAAACGATTTTCAAACAAAGTTTATATCAATATCTTCTGTGTAAATGGTGTAAAAGATTGTTCAGTGTTTTGAAGAGAAATTATATACCAAAAATAGAACACAACTACCGGCAAAATGGTTTGCATTTCAACAAGTCATCCAATACATTAATTAATTATATATGGAGTTCACATCATAGTCCATTTTTACCAAACACTCTTGATAAATGACATAATATTTTTTTCGTTACTTCAGTTATGCTTAGGTGAAAGTTTCAAATACGATTTTCCATGTGATGACCGATATTTTATATTTGAAATATTGTAAAGCATCTTTAACCAGAATCAACAGGTTTAGTCCAAATGTAAACGTTAAGTGGCATGGCCAAACACACAAGACATTTTATCATTTGAAGACAGTTAATATTAACGAGCATGATGGATACGGCCCCCGTTAGGATAACGCTTAGTATTTTCATATCTGTCCAACAGAATGATTACATAGATTGTCTTGTAACATAGTGTATGTAAATGTACCAGGGATACCAGAATGGAATATGTAAAATATTAAACAGTCGGATATATAATTGCTTGATATCATAAAATATGTTTTATATCAACAACTTACCCTCGTTAAAAGCTTTCTGTTTATAAATATTCGGTAGACTCGCCATGTTTTGGAGAAAAGCGCACTGAATGTTATGGTGAAAGCAAGACAGAAACAGACCACTCTTGCCTGAAAAAGAAAAACAAAACACGTATAACTCTCTACTTTATTAGACCATTACTATATTAAATGAAAACATAAATTCAGTAAACACAGTCATGAGTGTTTTCTCAATATATCTAATTTATTAGAGGTTATAAACAACGTAACGCAGTGGCTGGTGAAAATAACGCAATACAAAACTTAGTCTTAAAAGAAATTATTTTAGAGTTGTAACTTTCTGACATATAACACATTTCGCGAACATATCGTTTTTTTATTGTAAAAGCCTTGTCAAAAGCGCTAACATAAAAATAACATCAGATCACACGCCTATGAAGGCAAAATTACATATATTAAAGCATGTGATATGCCATTTTAAACTGTGGGAATACATGCGTCCCTTAAGGGCACAACAAGGAACGCACGTTCTTGAATGTCATCAAAAGACAGTCGATTGATTTCTCATACAGTTTTTGAATAGCGTTTCACCGTTACTATTTAAAGGACTTGTTCACATTTAATATGCCAATGTTCACATTAAATATGCCATTAAATGTCTAAACAGGAAAAGCTAAAGCATCTGAACTAAATAACTCAAGTATTATTACAAGAAAAACATCAAACAAGAACAAAACCGGGGATCGAACCTACGACATGCGGATAAAAAGTTGGATGTGTACACCTGTCCCTGTATTGTTTTCTTGACGTAAGTGATTCCCCTGTTTTCAAAAATTTCAACGAAAAAAACAACAAATACTCCAAAATGTTTAATCCTTTCGCGTTACAAACGATTAATAATTTATTCCATTTCACCTAACGATAACTCATCAACGAAATGTTATTTACAATATAGGTCTATGTCAGTTGTGCTATTTTGCTCCTTTATATACAACTTTCTTTTGTTATGTTAGAAATGTGTCACACACTGTTTGGAAAAAGTCAATTTATAAATGTGTGAACAGGCCTATTTAAAATTAAGTGTATTATGTTTTAACATTCATTGTTTCATAGTGACTCAGTCAGTTAAAACTATAATTACATTGCCATTTCGTGTGTTCGTGCGTTGCTTGCTCAACGAACATTTAAGTGTGTGATATTTTTTTCCGTAATGGAATAGTGACACACTTTACACAATGCGAAAAAACAAAATATTGTACTTATACCCAAAACAGCATGACTCTGATCCACAGTTTATTAATATTGCTGACGACAATTTTGTTAAACAAACACATGCGATGGGGAAATGAAATCAAACAACAATCTCAAAGTAAAGAAATGTCTGATAGAAACCTTGCAAGTGGCACTGCTAACGTTTTCTGTGGTTTTGATGAACACTGTCACGTAGCACAAGACGCAGCCGAGCAAAAGCAAGTTGTTGATGTTTGGTGAAGAAAGCTTTACGATTCTGAAGACAAATGCAACACTTTACACAAATACAGTTACTATTTGATTAAACAATTCCCAGATACAATGAGTATATGTTTAAAATCAATATCGTAATAAAGTATAATAAGTGTATTGTTATGGAGACAACTATCAAAATGTAGGAACTTTGTTATAGCACAATGCCTTTACTGTAATAATAGTGTTTGTATTTAGAGAGTATACATATCGGCGTTTATATCATACTTATCGGCGTAACAATTTATGTGTTGTGTGTTGTTTCTATTGTAGATAGCATAGTAATTTGCTTGTTATTGCTGTAGTATATATCAAGTTACCTGTTGTTTCTATAGTATATAGTATATGTTCTTCTATTGTTGTGCATAAATTCCCTTATTATTATTGTATATAGTATATGTTCTTCTATTGTTGTGCATAATTTCCCTTATTATTTTCTTTTTCTCATTCATTTCCATTGTTCATGTTGGAATGAAGTAATTTCAAACACATTGGCTTTTCTGCATTTAAGTTCACTAAAACCTATTGTTTTTTTTATTTTAAAGCTATGATTTTCTTTAACGTTTAAGTAAATTAATTTGTTGTGAATCAAATAAAATTGGCTACTTAAGTATTATCTTTATTATATAGATCTAAATATTTATTTGAATTTCTAATCAAAAGTAAGAGTTCATTTTTGTTCAATTGACCATAATTTCTTAAACAGCATGTTGTTGTTATTTTACTTTTTTTATACTTTTTTTATTTTTATTTTTGTACCCTTCATTTCAAATAAAATGGTTGTTGTTATATGGCTAGATTCTAGTATTTGTTTGATTTCTTATTATTTAAAGTATGGATTGTGCAGTTCCTTTTCACTTGTTGATACAATTTATGGTCTGAGTGATGTGGTTTCATATCCTTAGCCATTTTTTCTGTATAGATAAGATAAACAGGCAACAAATTTCATCCGATTCTTTCATGAATTTCAATTTTTGTGATATCTGATTGTAGATCTAATTTTTTCAGCTTTTAAAAATATCAGCTTTCTAAGATTGTATTGACAGGTTTTCTATGCTGTGCATTGCATGTTTTTGTAGAATGCTTATTTGACATAATAACTTATTTCTTGTTAATTGAACAATGTTTAAATGTTTTGTTCCAGTAAATTTTATTTTTGTGAATTAAAATGTTGTCATTATTTAGATCTATTCTTTGTTTACATTTTAACGACTAAGTGACATTCCACGCCTACAAAAAAGTAGTTCCGAGAAGTGGGCGGGACTAAACAATCTTTGCACGTGACACAGTAGCATAATAAATATGATTATGATTGACATCGGTGGAAACGTCTATACATTTCCTAGCCGTTAGAATCTATTATTTACAGCGCAAATATAACCAAGTGTTCATTTTCGTTAACGAGTTTAACAGTTAATCACAGAGTTAATGAGTACGCCGACTAAATAGTTATTTAACTTAAATGGGAATTATCGAACTGTTCATTCGGTAATTTTCATTTTAAAAATGTTGCAAGTTTGTTTCGTGTAATTACAGCCGCATTCTGTTCCATTACATAACAAGGGGTTATTAATAACATCAAAGACTTCCTCACAATTACAAATAAGCCGCTTATATGATTATTCTGCTGTTAGATAATCAAATTTTATTTCCAATTATAACTGTATGTCATTGCCACTTAATATGAGGCAAACCCTAGTTCATGATATCATTCTCAACACAGCGTCACAAGAGACAGGCCTTTTACACACGACTTATCGTACGCAGTTTTTATCTACAAACGCGGTATTAAATGGGCGAAGTATACACCCTATCACACTTCCAACGCAAGTATGCAGTAAAATTCCTCGGGATATTGTGCGCGAACTTAATGAGTCAAATATATTTTCTCTTTGTGCACGGAATAAGAGCATCAGGTGATATCTTTCAAACGTCCTGGTGTTTATTGCAGTCATTGTTCCAATGACGATAAAATATAATTAAATGTGTTTAATGAAAACATAAATGAAATGCGTAAAATTGTTTGGCTGTTAAACAGCCAGTTGTATTACACCGATTAAAATCATTTAAAGGTTTTGTTTGGTCATGGCGTTAAACATTAGTCAACTCTTAAATAAAATACTTGTTCGTAAATATATTAATTCCTACTTATTTTATAAATAAATACTTGTTCGTAAATATATTCATTCCTACTTATTTTATAAATAAAGTACTTGTTCGTAAATATATTCATTCCTACTTATTTTATACATAAAGTACTTGTTCGTAAATATATTCATTCCTACTTATTTTATAAATAAATACTTGTTCGTAAATATATTCATTCCTACTTATTTTATACATAAAGTACTTGTTCGTAAATATATTAATTCCTACTTATTTTATAAATAAATACTTGTTCGTAAATATATTCATTCCTACTTATTTTATAAATAAAGTACTTGTTCGTAAATATATTCATTCCTACTTATTTTATACATAAAGTACCTGTTCGTAAATATATTAATTCCTACTTATTTTATAAATAAATACTTGTTCGTAAATATATTCATTCCTACTTATTTTATACATAAAGTACTTGTTCGTAAATATATTCATTCCTACTTATTTTATAAATAAATACTTGTTCGTAAATATATTCATTCCTACTTATTTTATAAATAAATACTTGTTCGTAAATATATTCATTCCTACTTATTTTATACATAAAGTACTTGTTCGTAAATATATTCATTCCTACTCATTTTATACATAAAATACTTGTTCGTAAATATATTCATTCCTACTTATAAATAAAATACTTGTTCGTAAATATATTCATTCCTGCTTATTTATAAGTGATCCTGAGTCAACTAAAGTGGTGTTGAACGAATTGGACTGCAACTTCAGTTATCTGGCACGTTACATGGTTATATGATATACCATTGGACACTGCAACTTCATTTAGCTGGCACATTACATGGTTATATGATATACCATTATAAAAGACAACGACACTTGGGAGATTTGATTGATCCTTCCGAAATAGTATACACATTTCACGATTGGAAACGCGGAAGTACACACGGAAATACACACTATTTGCTTTTATGACAATGTTTTCATTAGAAATCAGAATATGTTCGTATTATCTATACTTTGTGAGCGCAAAATGTCTAACATTGCCTAACATTTCGAAATATATCACTACGTGTTGTTCCTAATCGCGATACCAGCCCGAAGTAAGTCTTACCATTGCGAATGAGCCATTTGTCCGCACAGTCAAGAGCCAAAACTGACATCCAGATATGATCGAATGCCTGAGCCGCCACGAACTTGTAGGGATCTAAGTCAGAGGCATGCTCTGGGTGGA
Source organism: Congeria kusceri (assembly GCA_027627225.1). Taxonomy (NCBI): domain Eukaryota; kingdom Metazoa; phylum Mollusca; class Bivalvia; order Myida; family Dreissenidae; genus Congeria; species Congeria kusceri. The sequence continues at coordinate 56,618,327 of CM051038.1, read as the reverse complement.
CTTCCCATCGTTTTAGATATTGAGAAGCTATATAAATAGGACGTGTCGATTGTTATTCGAACAATTACGCAATCCCATAATGCCAAAATGCAGATACGAAGATAAATCATTGCAAAGTGTAATTAACATGCAAATGTCAACTTTATACATTTGTATTTAAGAGAATGCAGTAGACAAAAAGTGTGCGTTAATGTAACATAATGTAAAGTACCGTAACATATTACCTGCCTTACCGGACCGGACCGTAACGTTACGTAAATGTTTACGTAAACGTTGACGTAAACGTAATGCAAAGTATGTTGTTTCATTTACCAGATTGGTTAAATATCAGATAAATAAAACCCCAGAAACAACAGCAGAGAGAAACTCGTATTAACATTCTCAGGTCCTTTATTTGAGGCAAGTGATCAAAAGCTTACGCACGCATTCATTTATAAGCTAGATGCATTAACGGTACAGACAAATATGTTCCCCTGACCTGTCATCCCGCCAACGTCAATCTCCTCGACAGGATTATAGTAAACAGCGGAACTGAGAAATGCACCTTCCGCCGCATGAGGTTTCTGTTCGGGGGTGCAATCAATGTTTGGTTCAGGAACTGACCAGAAGTTTGTAGAAAACCAGCCGACGAATACCCAGACTATCTTAGGTCCAAACAGCCCGACTTTATACGCCTGTAGCAAACGAAGCATGCACGTTTACAATTATTGCAGCATACATATGCAGCCTATACAACTGCAAGGGCGAAAATAAGGAATTTAATGAATGGAAGAAAAATAATAATTAGTAATGATACATTTTCCCGAAACTGTGTATAAAAGCAATAATAATTACTTGAAAGCATTTTTGGCAATTTACATATATTATTACATGATGTAAACGTGTACACCTACATATTAATATTAATTAACTTAATACGTTTTTGTCCACAATTATTATACTTGTCTATTCCTACCAAACTCTCTATTCACTTTTTAGAGTTGTCAACAGATTTAAAATTTAGTATCACCTATATATAAACCAATTACAATTTAATACATGTCGCACATGCAATATTATCTCAACCAGTAAAAGTAAACATGCATATATGTAACAGACCACAGTTCAGAATGTTTATGCCATCTTAACACCAAACTCTTTTTTCAACAAACGTCTTAAACACTAAGCACTTTTTTTCTAATACATGGGATCGCTTACTTTGTTATTTACGGTTTCACTGTTTGCAAGACAAAACTAACTTAACATTTAGTCTCAAGATTTCCTTAGCCTGGTTTTTACTGGCATATTCCTGATTTCGAAACCATTATTGGTAAAATAACACCAAACGTTAATGCTAAAAAAGATCTATAATTACTGTTAGTATTGGCGTGTCTTGCACCTGGAGTTCTTAAATTACGATTTGTAAGTCGTAATTATCATCTAGTAATTTTGTTCCAGTTTTGCATAAATTAACAATCCTATTCCAGCATGCACAGAAATTGTTCCTATTTCAATTTTCTTTGACGGCATGTTTTTTAGTTTTTAACTAGCTAGGAATGGTGAACGGTTTTGAAGCCAATAAGCAAACTGATTTGTTGTTGGTTATTTATAAATAGCAATTTTCAAAAAGAACAAAGTAACAGTTTGCTATTAGAGGCTACAGTTCAAGTATTGTAAACAACCCATATCAGTAGTATATTTACATTGCTGGTTCATTTTAATAGGGAAGGGATATACATTCATAATCGTATGAACGCAATGCCTCATCACCGGCATAGTAATATCTGTGTGTTCTATTTTTATGTAAATTATATCGAAAAGAATATTTACATGAACTAATGTGTCTTATACTGTTAAATGTCACTCACTTTTGCATTTATTGTTGATGTTTGATTACATGTCTTTATATTTAATACACATGGACAGTTCGTTACAGTTCTACTTCTACAATAATACATTCGGCATTTTGTTCACTAGTGCTTGATAGTATTCTATCATGCAAGGTCTACAAGTGTTATTGTTAAACAAATCCATTTTGCTAGCATGTAATATGTACATGTTATGGTATTTTAGGTAAACATTACTTTTCTTAGAAGCGACCACAGACAATCTTCATGACGTTACGTCGGTTCAGGAACGTAGCTTAAAAATTGATTTGATTTCACATTGATGTGTCTATTTGCTAGATGCATGTATATTTTCTAATTTATTGTGCATTTATATCACAGTTAATAATGATGAATTGTTTAACATGTACAATAAAAAAAATGCATTTTGAGATTTATTATTTTTATATACGCCCGTGTGGATGCTATTAATCGATGACCTAGCTAACACTTCATCACCTGTTTAGTAATGTCATTTGTGGATTGTTTTGCCGAGTGAAAATGTGGTTACTATGGTGTGGATTTAAAGCATTTAAAAGCATTTAAGTCGCCATCTGTTGTGTTAATAATTAAACAGGATTATCCAGGATCTGTTAAACTCTCAGCCTAGGAATGGTGTGATTTTAAAGTGTCAGAACTCAACTGTGGTATAGAAGTATTCATGATTTGGATTTACTGTAGTCTTACTAGCAAATGCACCTCTTATTTTATACTTATCTTTCTAAAGCATTAATAATGTTTGGTGCCTGTTGGCTATACGGCCGAAATAGCAGTTCTTATTGATGTCACAGGTTGTTTATTTGCGTTTGTTTAAGTTACTTTTTTTAGTTTTTTAGCAGTATGACTTATGCAAGGAAAATACAACTGTTATGACTCATAATTGTAACTATGCGGTGCATTTCGTTATGCGGTGCATGTGTAAAACTCTCTGTAAATTGGTGGATTGTAACCTGGTAAAAGATTGGTTGGTAAGGGTCGTTTTTTGGAAAGGAAGTGGTTGAAAAAAGTGACTGCGGTTGGCAGAAAAATATCTGTTAAAATCTATTTAATCTTTTGAGTATTGAAGTTGATTGTATTATCATGAGGAAGAACAGATATTGAGGTATATGTTTAGTGTTTTAGTTCTTGGTCATTTCAGTTGTAATTGAGTTTTGTTTGGTATTTTCATTTCTGTCCTTCGGGATTGAGACCAAGCGCCATTTGCAAATCTTTCAATTTATTAATGTGAAACTGGCTGTCAGAATACTAATACAAATATACCCTTTTCACATAACTAATAACGTAATACTGTTGCAGCACAAGCACATCCGCACGGAGCGAGAGTTTGGAGAACGAGAAGCCCACGAGTAGCATATACTCGGTAAGTTGTTTATACTGTTGAAATGTATGCATTGTAATATGGTAAATGTTATATGTATACCTGGTTTTTGTGTTCCAGTAGAAATATCATTATTTTCATGTTAAAATAATGGATTTGGCACAAAAGGGTATCCAAGGTCATTTATGAATATTTTATCTATATATGAATTATGATTAGAATTGTACATATTTTATGCACCAGAAATATCTATTTCAGGTACCTTGTATATGTTAAGCAGTATATATTTAAATATGTGTTTATTCTTTATTATTGTAGGGCGGACTCTTGGGAGTTACAGACTTGTTGAGTCTGAGAACTGGAATAGACTGTCACGGGTTATATATAATATATATTGAAAATAATAGAAAATATCGAACTCAACCTTGGACTTTATTTCTTATTTATTAAATAAAGTAACAGAGGGTTACATAATGTTTAAATTAAATTTCATTTTTCGCAGCAAATTGAATGTAAAATATGGAGAAAGTGACATTTGTGTACGGAAATATTTTAATAATCGTAGTTTGCATTCTGTTCGGTTACAAGGGGCTGTACTTCGCTGCTCCGATAAAAAAAACTGCCGTGCGTGATATTTCTCTGAGAATGACAGTAAAATGCATGTTAAACAAAAAAGATATAAAGGAATGCTATGAAATCATCCCAAATATAAATGTAAATATAAGGCTTGAAATTAATTTTGGTTGCGTTCATGCGATTATGAACTAGCGCGCATCACGGATTTGCCAGTTTGACCATTGCGTTCATAATCGCACGAACACAACCAAAATTCAACTTAATCCTTAAGTAAAAACAGCATTTACAAACTTAACCGATATATTTCAACAACAATTCCAGTTTTAAAAATACTTTTACATCAACAAATTATTTATATTTTTAACTAAATATAATATTAACAGATACCTGCTAAAGGATTATTATTATGGGCATGATTACAACTGTTTCAGATTAGTTAAAACGCAAAACAAACATTATTGTCAAATGTTCACTGTTTCCTTCGTTCTTGTTTTGAGTGTTTTTCCAAACGATTGCCATGCTAACCATTCAGGCCTGAATACATATTTAATATGGGAAATCTAAGCTTAATGCATCTGCGTAATGTGTCGTTCTGGATCCAGGACGACACTTTCCGCTTTTATGGTATTTTATTTTCTAAGCATAAATCCACTGTATGCAGAAATGGTCGTTCCGGATTAGCCTGTGCGGACTGCTAATACACATGCACATGCATTAAGCCCGGGATTACCACGACACGCCTCAAATATAGAAATGTGAAACAAATGCAATGGCTTATACATATTTTAAAAGAACACTAGGGTTAGACATCAAACGGATCGGCAATCATATATGAACCTTTTGCTTGATTACGTTAACACTTAAACCCAAGTTTCAATTATTGTTTCATTTTACGAAAATTCCATTTGCTTCACACGTTTTTATGGGTATTGTTTGCAAATCAAGAAATGGACTGAAGAACGTACACTAAGGTTTAAAGCACAACACAGAATCGGACAAAAAGTATCGCTAATTAAATGCAATTGCTTTCATGCGCCGCTCACTTTTGATGCAATTCACAATTAACCAGTAATCTAGTAATCAATTGAAAATTGAAAATAATTCCGTCAATGCGCGCGGTATGATGGGATAAATTAAAATAAGTAAATCATAGCTGATAATTTAATAAAATAATTGTTGTCCTTAACGCATCGCTTTTAAACACATAATGGTGAATTATTCAACCCATCTACCAACAAAGTAATAGAAAATTAAAACCATAGTGCATGTAAATTACAAGTATTAACATAATGGCAAACTTGTCAAGTTTGGTAGCCCTATGAAAACCGTAATAATGACCCGTTGAAAGTACATACATAGGGAATTATTGAAATACACCTTGGAAAATATGGGGTTTTGTTCATAAGAATTTAATGTACGAAGTCATATTGTAGTTATTGAGAAGGGTTTCTTCTACATGTGTAGGTTAATTAACCTTCCTCTAAACATATCTGACAAATAAATAGACGCGTTTTAAATAGTACACTCGCAAGTCCAGTATTTGCAATCAAGCAGGTGTGCTGCATCACAAAATGTGTTTGTTTTTATACAGGTATAATGTATTATGTTTCAGAACCAAGATGCCCGCAGTATTATGACAGCAATGTACGAGGACAGAGCCCGGTCTGTGCTATGCGCGGTAAATGGGAGTTTCCGCAAATGTCAATCATAATCAAATGAATTAAGTGATTTTCCCACTCTGTGTACTAGGATATCGTCTGATAATGAGATACACCTGACAAATAATGAGTGGAAATTAATCCTCTAGCAACAGGTTGATTATGGAGAGCTTTAAAAGTTAGAAAAATAATGTGGCTATTGCTTTTACATCGGTTTACCTCAACTTATTGGAATTCGAATGTTGATGAAACTCCAGCGGCGACATCTTTGTATAATGTTACGCACAGCCTTTATTTCAGAGCATATTTTTAATTGCGTACAAACTCAGTTCAGTTACAAAACAGGTAACACAGAATATTGGCATTAACATAAGAACACAAAGTTAATAAATCTTGGCTACTGCATTGAATTTGTACGAGCCTGTTTGAATCGCATTAGGTTTTAAGAATTATTCCAAAAAATACGCATAATGCTTTATTGTATATGTCTGTTGTACAACACTGGAACAACATACGAGACAAGCAATTAAAATGAGTTAATAATAATAATAATAATAATAGTAATAATAATAATAATACAAAGCCACAATGAAATTTGAATCATTAAGTATATTTGGCGGCATTTGGGCACGATTAGACAAATAACAGTATGGATGGTTCAGTTTCTCATACACCATAACTCCGATGTCATAATGTGTATACTTACACGTTCCGTTTTATTTAAACACGTATACTGTAAGTATTTGCACTATGTTATGATACCGTTTAAACACGACAATAGGTAGTGGATATTCAATTTTATTTTCTAATAATTCTTATATGACAGTTGAAATTCTGCTTATGGTTGCCATCTATGTCTGAAGTAAAGTTAACTACATGAATTGCACAGATATTATGCTATCGAGCATTTACCTTTGCTTAATTGCTTTAAACTGCGTTTAAAGACGTTCGCAACAAAAAGAAAATAATTGGGTTAATTTCTCCTTTTGCTTCATTATTTCTTTACTGTATATAGGTTACAATATATTAATTTCAATCAATAAATATAAATCTGTGTAAGTTATTAAGTTCCAGTCAATGGTTAAAAATTCACAAAGCATTATAATAATCCAAAACACACGTATTCAATGTATTGCCAAAGAAATTATTTAAAAAAGATCCATACAAATATCTACATTCTATTTTGGCAATTGATATGTTGTTTACGTAAACACGAAACATTACAAAGGCTACACAGATACCCTATTTTAAGTCCAATATTTCCCAAACAGGTTTGGTGACCTATTCTTTTTATTAATGTTTTGGTGTAAGTATACATTGGTTCATGTATGTGCGAAAATTTAAGAAAATCTGTCGTTTGGAATAAAATGTATTGATGCATAATAAATGACGTTTCAGAAGGTATTATTAGTGCCCATTTCACATACTTCAATGTCCAGTCAAATTCATTATTTTAACAGTAATTGTGCGCACAGCGTTTTTATTACCAAAAAGACATTTCATGCGCAGAGCAACTGACCAGAAAATATATTCGTTCTAAAAGGCTTGAGTAAATATAATTACCGTTTATAATTTTTTTGCTCATATCTGCTATATCTAGTAGATACACGGCAATGTGACTAAATAAGAAACACATCCTTAATATTCTAGAGCAACATGGGTATGGTTTATGGTATAAAGTTAGAAAGTGCTCACACTATAGCTACACTATTGCAATCATTGACGTTAAATAAATGTATATAATAATTTTCTAAAATTCTATAACATTTAATCTCAACTTCGTTCTTGTGATCACTAGAGGTAAAGCTGACAATGATGACGTCAAATACAATTATATAAGATTTCTAGAACAGCTAGCCACCAGTATTGCTGTTCATAATATTCCAGAATAAACCAGTGTTTAAGATTTATTTTTGAACGAAACTACAAGTGTATTTATTGACGTCGTTGGTAAATCATTGAGTCGTTGGCGTTTGAAATCTATTATTTCTAAGACTTCTGTACGAGCTAATTATGGATGTTGATTCGGTTTAAAGCTACTGCCACGTACACTCTCCCATTATTATAGATTTCGAAGGGAGATTGAAAGCTAATTATTTGAAACAGATTGTGTACAATCTTTGATAAATGTCTTTCATTCACTGATGTTTACTCATCCTTACTTTGTGCCATAAACATTTATGTCGAAAATATTAAATTATATATTTTAGAACGAACTATTTTTCAGCAAGAGGAGTGTCTTAATCTGAGGATTAAGAATTACGGAGAACTGTTATAATGTGTCTTTTTTCTAAAGGCAAACAAAGGCAAATACTCGTTTCACCTTAACCAAACACTACTAGAACATTGGAGTATAATGTATATTCAGTAAAAGGAACTATGACTTTGTGATTGAAAATTCACAACTTCAAATGAAGATTTATTATCGAATTGATACATGTACTTTAATTTTCAACCTTTAACGCTTTATTGTTTAATATATATGAAAATATGCTGATACATATTAGTAAATAATAATTATACGTCAGGGTAATAGGAATAGTACACTTTACACATTTTGAATTCTCTAAAAGTTGCTGTTGATGTGTCAGGAAAACCACTTGTGCGATTAAAAGGGATTGTCTACGAAAGAGGCATCAAGGGGGCAATATCGAATAACAAATTTGAAAATTTAATATTAGTATTGACATATAAAACAGGTAAGAAAAGTAATGTGTAAACAAGAGTTAATACGTCATAAGACAAAAATCGTGGTTGGTCTTGTCCAAAATATTAAGGATATTGTATAGCCATAGTTAGTACACGTATGCCCACAAAGCAGGAGAGTGCCGACGATTAGAGCGGCGCTGTCATTTATCATTGTTCCTAGTGATCCTACGTATCTTGTATGGCCATGGTTTTCACAAGTATTTCCGCAGGGCAGTAGATGGCATAAGGTTAGAGTGGCGTTGCCATACATCATTGTTCATAGAGCTCCTACTTATGTCGTATAACCATGGTTGGCGCAAGTATTCCCACAGGGCAGGAGAGGGCATATATTATGAGCGGCGCTTTCATTTATCATTGTTCTTAGTGATCCTTTTTATCTTGTATGGCCATGATTTGCACACGTATTTTTACAAGGCAGGAGCGGGCATATGGTTAGAGCGGCGCTGTCATTTATCATTGTTCATAGATCTACTTATCTGATAATGCCCTGGCTTGCACACGTTTTCCCACAGGGCAGTGGATGGCATTGGGTTAGAGTTGCGCTGTTATTTATCATTGTTTTTAGATCTCCTACTTATCGGATTCATATGGTATGGCCATGGTTCGCACCCGTATTCCCACAAGGCAGGATATGCCATAAGGTTAGAGCGGCGCTGTCATTTATCATTGTTCTTAGAGCTCCTAATTATCTGGTAAGGCCATGTTCTGCACACGAATTCCCAAAAGGCAGAAGTGTGAAGATGGTTAGAGCGACGCTGTCATTTATCATTGTTCTTAGTGATCCCACTTGTCTGGTATGGTCATGGTTTGCACAGGTATTCCCACAGGGAAGGAGAGGGCATATGGTTAGAGCGGCGCTGTCACTTATCATTGTTCTTAGTGCTCCTACTAATCTGACTTATATGGTATGTCCACAGTTTGCACACGTATTCCCACTAGGCAGGAGAGTGCAGCGGCAAAGTATTATTTGTTTCGCCTACATCCTTAGGCCAGAGTTTGTGGAATTCTAGTTTCTCTGATCCGCCGACCCGATTTTATTGCAAATACAAAAAAAGCGATTTGTTTCCACTGATGTCGTATTCTTTATGTATATTAAACATTTTCAATTCACAGTTATAATGTAAAAACATAGTAAAATATTATATTTATTCAATGTAAAAACATTGCATTGAATAATTATTGTTATTGCCATGTGTATTATGAACAAACTGTGTTTATAATATAATTGTATTTATTTTATTTTTACCGCGCGACTCTTTAGTTTTCCAAAAATGCTCGACAAAGTAAAAGTAAACATCTCTGGCCTAAGTCGATACCCATTCAGGTTGTTCAAATGGCCAAGCATTTTGTAGATTCGTAATAGATACACTTTTACCACAAGCTATACCTTGTTTTCCATGTGGTACAGCCATTACGAATATTTTAATTTTACACATGTGTATGATAACATTTTGAGCGTTTTCATTGGCTACATATTCTTTGACTGACCAATCGCATGACGTTATTTTGGTGAAATGACGTCGATTACATGAAATTACGTCACGTCAGTAAACAACTTTGAGGATTTATATACTGTTTTGTTAAAAGTAGAAGGGTTTTATTTCCTTTAAAAGCATGCGATAAAAAAGATCTGACACTCGTTGTCATTTCATACCATATTTTATTAAACTCGTCCAGGAAATTCGTTAGTAAGCTCGCCAAAGGCTCGTTTACTAACCAAATTCCTGAACTCGTTTAATAAAATATGGTATTACATGACAATTCGTGTCAGGTCCTATACCAACACAATAAATCTAGAGAATTATAGTAGCAACAGGAAAATACGACTGTTTATCGCTTATGTGATATATTGAATCTATATTAAATATATAATATCCGTAGAAAACTATTTATTGTTAAAAAGTAAAGAAAAGATATATGATTTTGAAAATCAGAAATAGAGTGCATTTATTATGTATTGGTGTTAGGTATCTAATTTCTCATTAAACTAGTAAACGGTTTCTCCTATTTTATTTTGAATAAATATGAGATTTAATGGTAGAGAAGACTTATTAAACGAGCAGATAAACTTTATAATATACATGCCCTGAGGCTACGTGTACATTAATGGCAGCAGTAGTACATACTAAAACACTATAGCACGCAAATACCCTTACGTAATATACATGTTTAAAAACTCTGAACAAACTGTTTAATTACTATATATTGCACTATGTTGTAAATCAAACAATATTGAGTAATTATATATAATTCAAACTAATACATTGAACTGGTGATTTTAAATATGTATTTTATGACAAGTACACACTTATATTAGCAATGAATCATTGTGTTCTATTATTAAATGTGCTGTAAAATCTAGCAGGGGTTTACTCAAGCGGACGCCCGCTTGCCCGTGCCTGGTTAAAATCGCTAAGGGCAAGTGATTTTGAAAAGGAGGTAGCCCGCCGGGCAAGTTATTTATGGTTGTGACATCTTTTGCGATTATTTATTTTCTTGAGGTAATATCAATGTATATCAGGTATACATACATGTACTACTGATTTAATATGAAAAAGAATTTTCCAGACTCGATCATGGCTTAATGAATTTCAATGGCTTGTGTTTGATAACGAGCGCACATGCGATGTACGATCTGTCCAAAGTATGAAAGAGTGGGCAGTCAGGTTACAATATCCAACTTAAAGAATATAAAGATTGTTTGAAGCTTGCATCTAATAATACATGCGTATGCTTTAAAAATCAACAAACATTCACTTAAAGATTTGGCAACCTTTTTTCACTGGGGGCAAGTAGATGTTCAACGTAACTAGCCCCCTGGGCAAGTAAAAGTCAAGTTCTTAAGTAAACCCCTGAAAAACAGAAAGGTAATTGCGACACTATGTAACAGGTACAATGTGTTACCCATTTCCAAAAGGTCTATTCTATGGTTTATATCACACTTACGTACGTATATTCAATGGTAAGAAGATATTTAGTTCAATTAATAAATACCCTTCACCAAAAGAAGCTGAAATAATGAGTAAAGTTCAGCCTATAAGTAAAGCACTCAGAGAGCGCAGACCTCCGCAAAGGCAGCCCAGGCCATGATGCGTTGTGCAGCATATGATTATACAGCATAATGTGGCAATTAATAATAATATCCTGTAAAGGAAATTGTTCACAGATTTTACGTATTTTGGAAAAGATGCCATCAAATGTCTTAAGTGCAAAAACGAAAGCATCTGGACTAACAAAACACTACAAATATTTAAAACTAAGGAAATAAGTAAATTAAAAGGTTTGCCTTCGCATTTCAACAATATGACCACTCTAACCACTCGACTATTCTGACTTACTAACAAGTAGTTAATTTTTGACTCTATTTATATAGGTGACACGAGTTTTCCAAACTATCGATAAAAAGCGGTACGAACGCTTTATAATTGTGTCCACTTCATTTGAAGGTTATCTATAAGCGACACTATAGTTCCTATATATGCCTGTATCTTCCTATTGTTCGAAGTGTTATTTTGCTTGTTTATTTGTATTTTTCTATTGCGTAAAATTTGAGAAGTGTAAATTATAAAATTTGAAAATGTCAATTTGCCAATCTGTGAACAGGCCCTTTAAAATTATGTAAATGCAAACATTGATTTGAAACACCAAAGGCTTATCATATTTGTTGTGAAATATTCAACCTTCCAATTCCATGCTGATCCGTTCATAAGTTTTTTTTTTTTTGTGGAACATTGTTTACTAACAAACAAACGGACAAACAGTCCAACCCCGACAAAACATGACCGCTTTGGCGGAGGTAATAAATATAGCATCACAGCATATATTCAATGCTATCTCTGAATTTGTGACTGAAATAGACAGCGGTTATGCTATATCTTTTTTATTGTTAAGCCTCGTTTTACGCTAGATAATTCGGAATGGTTGAGTTTGTCATACAAGGTTGTATGTTACAGACACATGTTTATGCAATCCTAGGGTGCATTTAATGCACATGTATGTAAACCTATTCACCGCAAACGAGAGTTTACGAACATGTTAGTTTTATTTTGTGTAAGACGTATTCATTTAAGCAGAATTATAAATAATCATGGTTGCAGTATGTCAGTTTATAAATACAATTATGTAGTAAGCACGTGGTCCCGTTTTAAAACGACAAAATAGCTCGTGTATAGCGAAGTTTTGTAGGATATATAAACGGCAGACGGCGTAGTTTTTCACTGAAGGCGTGAATTGCGTGATTATATTGTATTGTCCAGTCAGTATGAAAGTGGTGTGATAAACAAGATTTTGATTGGTCAGGTTGGAAAAAGCATGTTTTATAGTGACCAGATAACTGACCATGCTTCCCTTTCCCTTTGTGCTAAGCCAGCAGAGAGTCGCAAGACCTTCAAAGCTGTTTAATTTCTTTTTGCTGTTCTGTATATCTCCAACCTGGTGAGTGTGCTTGTTTTTATTCTAATTTGCATTTATAAATTTGTTTTTATGCAATTCACTGAATGAAATGTATGAATTTTCGTCTATTGTATTTTGTATTAGTTTTGTGAATATTGTGATGTATTGTAATTCGATGTTATTTGTTGTAGGTTTTTTTCATTTATATATTACATTTAATATATAAATGCCGATACATTGTCGGCGTTAATAAACAACTAGAACCTCGAGACGGTATCAGTTTAACACTCCACCCCACCCCACTACATTTATATTGCAGTCCAGTTTGTGGAGCTATCTGTGTCTGTATGCGATAGCTTTTATAAATATTTTATGTTTATTGTTGTTTATTAAGTGCACACAGGATGTTATTTATTAAAATCATATATTTAGCCAACACATCGGCATGCTAAATTTTGCTCCATGTATATGTTAGTGTAGTATTCAATTTTTCAGACTGTAAGTTGAGAACGCCAGTTGGCTAGTTTGTCGGTTGGCATGTGTAGGCCAGTTGGCCATTTGGAAAGCAAGTTGGCTGGTTTGTCAATTGACATGTGTAGGCCAGTTGGCTATTTGGAAAACCAGTTGGCTAGTTTGATGTGTAGGCCAGTTGGCCAGAATGAGAAACCAGTTGGCTAAATTGTCAGTGGACAGTTTTTCATTTTTCAGTTGAAGACTTTGACAGGCAGTATTTTACAAGCGCGTTGTTTATGTTGGAATTCCATTTGTTGGACGACACGGTTGCTGGTGTCGATTCTGTCAATGATGATAAGTATATATTTGTTGAGTGTGGTTTATTTAGTTATTTTCATTCATTATGCTTGTGGTTTTAACACATTGAGTAGCAGTGTAATTATCTGAACGTTTGGTTGTTAGAAGGTAGTCTTGCATATACACTTAATAAAAATTATGTTAGGAGATATTCGATTTTTTTTTCTGATTTTGTGACTGAAATAGACCGCGGTTATGTTATATATATATTATTACTTCGTTTTAAATTCGATAATTCAGAATTGTGGGGTTTATGATACAAGGTCGTATGTTACAGACAAATAATCATGGTTACAGTATGTCAGTTCATAATGAAAATAATGTACATGTACTAAGCATGTGGTCCCGTTTTACACCTAAGGAATATAACTTCTTAGCCTGCGGGTGAAATTGCTCGTGCAATGCAAGGTTTTGTAGGATACATACATGGCAAACGGCGTGTTTTTGTCAACGTAGCCTAGTTGACACGTATATGTATTTTTCGGTGTGTGTGTAATTAGGTTCTTCTTTCCTAGGATTAGTTAACCACTGAAACGAATGTCAATTCTTTATTTCTAATCTTTACAGCTGTACAATAAGTATGATAAAAGTACAAGGATCAATTAATTATATATAAAATAATAATATATAATTATATATAAACATGCATTATAATTGATGATGACTGGTATTACATTATCATTTTAAGACATACAAAATATTAACATTTAATAATGTAGGTTTAATTATTAATTATATAAATATAAACATGTTTTAATAAAACAATTCCTAGTTACAATACTACTACTACTACTACTACTACTACTAATAATAATAATAATAATAATAATGATAATAATAATAATAATAATAATAATAAACTTAAAATAACCTGAAACGTAATGTCAGTTCTTTATTTCTAATCTTTACATCTGTACACAAAGTGTGATAAAAGTGTAATGATAGAAATAGGATCAGCAAATACTAAGTCATGCGTGACAGGTTAGTAACAAAGATGATTAGTATTGGTGAATGGTGATTTGATTTGAATACAATTTATTGACAGTTGTCACTGAAGATGTGGTATGCGTATGCTATAGTTTGTAATTCAAATATTCTCTATTTCAGTCCAATTTTGTGAGCCTTCGGTGTGTGTGTAATTGCTTATATTTAATTTCTCTGATTATTCATGCTTTATTAAGGACTCAATGGGTGACATGCATTTTATAGTTTTGTAATTCTGAATAATTTATATTTCATTCTAATGTTTAGCGCTATCGGTGTATGTATGTAAAAGCCTATATATAATATTTTCATGTTTATTGTTGCTTTATTAAGTGCATACAGGATGTTATTTATTATATTTTATTTTAATCATGCGTATCGGAATGCACCTCATTTTCGTTTCATGTAATAGGTTAGTGTAATACTAAAGTGTCTTCGCTTTGTTAATAGCTGCATATTTGCTGATTTCTCTAGAATTAGAGGGTTTGGGAGGTGATGAAGGCGCCTTAACACTGATCTAGAGCCATGGGTCTCATACGTTCCCCTGGCATTAAAAGAAAAAGAAAAAAGATAAACAAAAGAGAAAAGAAACAAATATAATGACCAGTAGGGTTGCGTATCCCGCTCGCAGTTACCTGAATCGTTCATTATCACTGATTAGTGTATGGAGTGCCCGTAAAGTAATATGCGCACTTCTCATGATTGGTGGTAATGGATAAATCTGACAAATATTGTAGCTGAATTGAACAAACTTAATGCAACACTATGTGCACTTGTATGCGATTTGAATATATTGTTCTGTCATTTGTTTTTCATTAATAGTGTTGCAGTGGATGGGGGACGTTTCTGCTAGCCACAAAGGTTGATACATGAGTATGTGTATATGAGATAATCACGACATGTGCTATATAATTGTGTTAGTACAATGTTAGTACCTGAGAGTGTGTGCTTTAGACGACAGCAGTTATTCCAGCAGTTTTCGTACGAAGATGGTTATGCGGCAGTGTTCATCGGAAACAATTGGGTAAAATTTTCAGACTGTAAGTTGACATGTGTAGGCAAGTTGGCAATTTGGAAAGTCAGTTGGATAGTTTGATGTGTAGGCCAGTTGGCCAGAATGAGAAGCCAATCGGCTGGTTTGTCAGTTGACATGTGTAGGCCAGTTGACCAGTTGGCCATTTGGAAAGCCAGTTGGCTAGTTGATGACATGTATAGTACAAGTTGACCAGTTGGCCATTTGGACAGCCAGTTGGCTAGTTTGATGTGTAGGCCAGTTGGCGAGAATGAGAAGCCAGTTGGCTGGTTTGTCAGTTGAAATGTTTAGGCCAGTTGACCAGTTGGCCATTTCGAAAGCCAGTTGGCTAGTTTGTTAATGACATGTATAGGCCAGTTGACCAGTTGGCCATTTGGAAAGCTAGTTGGCTATTTTGGTGTGTAGGCCAGTTGGCTAAACCGTCAGTTGACAGTTTGTTATTTTTCATTTGAATACTTTGACAGGCGTTAAGACGAGTGTGAACGATTTAAGGAAAGGTTATACAATTTTAATTTATAACGTAAATTTATTCTCTCTATGTTTATTCGAAAATGCTGTCAAATACAAATACCCATTGCTATTTGTGTTGTGTGTTTGTATTTATATGAATGAAGATTGATGATGGTAATGATTTTGATTATTTTGATTTGTTTAAAAACATGGCCATCAGGGAGCGGGACCTTTTTCCTTATATGGTTAGTTTGAAAACTTTAGAAACCTTCCAGTCATGATTTGATTTAAAGATATAAAACAATGGTATATAAACAGGTATTTTGTAAAACTATCATAGCCAATTGAAGGGCATCCTTTGATTCTTGAAATGTATTACATACAACGTTAAAGTCTGAAAGTCATTATTTACTGAAATACAATGTGTGAGGTTAAGTTAAAAAAAAGAAGAAGTTTAACTAAAATAAGCATACGCATAATTACAATTAGAGTAATCTCCATATCACCACAACACACGTACTAACTGATGTGTGTGATTTTTTTATTTAATATAACATAAACTTTAAATAGCCTCTAGAAAAATCTGTGGACACACAAGTACATAATTATGAATCAAGCAGGCGAAACATTAGCTAAGACGAAAATATCAGGTACTTTTCCTTCAGACTGTTGACACCATGGCCCGTATTCACAAAGCTCCTTAGGGAACACTTGAGGATATTTCTTAAAGTCATAAAACTCCTTAACTCTGTGGCTGTTTCATGTATAGGTCATGTTACATTAAAATGGTCCAAACTAGTAAATATTGTTTATGTCTTGCACATTTTACCAAATGGTAAGCATATATTTTTTGGATTTCACATAAACATTCAATATGAAATTTTCAACTCAAGTTTACCTTTAGTTCAGATTTTCCTTAGAAGCTGTGTGGATACTGGCCGATTTAAACCTGCTACATATGCCATTTCTTCTCGTCAGATGAATTGATCGTTTCATTTATTTCCATTCAAACGTTATGAAATATAATCTGATGAATCTAGAAATAGTGTTATTGATATTCAACATTTTTATTTACCATTACAAATGCCATTCACAACGTGTTCTGAGTACATTATTTGAATATGTGCAATCACTGAAGTCAATTTGGTGTATGGCAGTAAAGCGACTTAATTGAAGTAAACGTGGGATATGATAAATTTAATATTACAGCCCGCAAATTAACGATGAACTTTAAATTGTTGTTTTAGTCGCAAGTTGTTATCATTGAGTATACCCATTAGGATAGGTAGGTAAGGCAATATATAATGAAATTATATAAATTATTTTTAAACATCGATTAGACACGACATTATCTTAAAGTTATGGCTATCAGCATATGTTTTACAGTTTTACATATACTGTTCTGGCTGTCGTAAAAATCCATCTAGATATAACGAGCTTGGTGTTAGTTATAAAAAAAACAGTAGTATCAAACGATACGAGGGATTGTTCTTGGAGTGGTACTCTGTATCCGGTAATTGTTCCAGGCGGCTTAATTTTCGAAACAACAAAAGTGCGCATGCCAATATTTAAATAGGCCATGCTAGTCATGACTATTTATTCCAGTAGTCATTAGATCATGGCATACAGCTTTCTATAATGCTCAGCTTCATGCAAATTGATGACAACATATTTGGACACTTTAGAATGAAGTTTAGTTCA
Source organism: Congeria kusceri (assembly GCA_027627225.1). Taxonomy (NCBI): domain Eukaryota; kingdom Metazoa; phylum Mollusca; class Bivalvia; order Myida; family Dreissenidae; genus Congeria; species Congeria kusceri. The sequence continues at coordinate 56,600,831 of CM051038.1, read as the reverse complement.
ATTAACGTTTCCGTTCTTAATATCTTAGTACTATTCGTAAGCATTGCATGTGGCGAAAATAATAGTAAACAAAATCGACTATTGGGACTTCTGACAATGACCGGAAATGGGTGGGCCGGTGGTACAGCGGTAAAACTTGCGTTAGAAGACATCCGTGCAAACGGCACCATATTTCCTGGATGCAATATAATATATGAGTATATAGATTCTGAAGTAAGTTCTAGAACTTTATTTATGACGGCACTTACAGTTGTTGTATAGACATTGCCGGAAATCCCATTTTTCATTTAAAATGAATTTGGCCTTGGTTACAAGCATTTAGAAGTAAGTTCTTAACAGTTATTTACGGTATCATATCAGGTGTAGTACAACGATAAAAAGCACTTAATTAAAAAATGCGGGTGTGGTTTATACATTACAGCTAATTGGATAAAATTAAATTCAATTGCTGGTATGCTGCAAGATTAGTAAAAGTAGTTCCAATTACTACTGCAAAACAATATGTCGAAGCATGTTAAAATCGAATTTATTTTCGCATTATCGATGTTTATCGACCAATAAGCAACTCATTGTCGTTCTGATGCGTTGCTATTAAACAGCTCGGGCCATCGCCCTCGTGGTTTCATTTCTACTCATCAGAACTCAAAATCGTTTATTATTGGCCGATAAACAAAGATAAATCGAAATTATTTCTTAGTTTAATCATATTGTTTGAAAATAAGTTATTTTTTACCATCATCGTCAAGCAGCATGGTGTGATATGTAAGGTATTTCGGTAAATGCATTTAATATTAATTGAAACACAAATTATAAGGGATTTCGGTAACTGGACGTTGAAATCGGGAGAAAGAAATCACACATACATGTAACTCCCGTCGTAATTACCGACTTCTTGTTTTAGTAACGTACTCAACATTATTGTAACCGTTAACGTAATCAAAGCTATGCATATATATTCATTTATATATAGAGAGATTTGTGTTCCCTGAAGTATGTTTACATTTATTCAATCACAACTGCAGTCATGTCTGGTTACGACTGGCCGAAATACCGTGAATGATGAAAGACTTAATTGTACAGCAAACTCCGCTCCACTTCTAATTACCGAAATCCCTGTAAATAGTTAATGCACCACATCATAATTGACCATATGAAAGTTATGCACACATATATAAATAATCTCATACACAGTTGCATCTAAGATTGATTTTATCCTCAAAAATGCATTTTATTTTACTTTAAACCAAAAATAAGAAAGGTATATCCGTAACTGCAAACGGAAAACAAGGGAGAAAACTGACATAATTCGGATCCTTATTACCGAAATCCCTTTATATGATCAATATTACCGTAAGATATGCATAATTTCACTTTAAGTTGACTTATAGCTGATAGTTGGATAGTTCGTATGTGTCTATACTTTAATTTTACGATGAATTGGTTCCGGGGACAAATATTTGAAAACAAATTGCAATTACTGTGACGAAAGATCACTTTGCGATTGTCGTGATTTGGATATAAAGTAAAATATAAATACATATTTGCATATTGTATTCATACTATTAACAATCACTTTTATACACAATTGTTTAGACAATAAACATTGTGAACGTTTCAACATGAAACACAATTCGTGATCAAAGTTAAAAACGAAACACTAGTTAGCGTAATTGCACTAGATAATAGGGAAGAAGTAATACAATGATACAACTGCCACTATTGATTTCATAGTTAGTGTAAGTCTACTTCAATATTAAAACTGTTGATTAACAAAAGGTACCTGCAGAAATGTCAGGAGAGCCACTGTGATATTATAAGCCTCAGAAAGATTGGATCACGGCTCTGGTCTAATGGTAAACATGAGATTCTGTGAAACAAGCAGGGGAAACAGAATAAGTGTGGCTCACGTCGCCTTACATTTCAAATTCTATCTCTCTTCTAGTTCTTCTTTCTGACTGATTCGTATGAATCTTAAAATATAAGTATTTTTCTTCTAAAATCTTCAAACTTTTAATAATAAATGACCAATGTTTCATATAAAACTAGGCTTGCAAATGCGATGCTGACTATGTAAATACAGACTGGAGTATGCAAGCGATGTACAAAAAAACTGTTTGTAGTAAATACTAAAGTAGTTTCGATGTACAGTAAGGAACTTTGAAAAAAAGAAAGAGTAGCTACACTCTACAAGTTAGAAACTGGAACTAAGAATTATGTTGTTTTTCACCATGTATAGAGTTGAATGTTATCACAACGGAAGATGCAATGTGTAATTTGGAAATTGAGATGTCATCAAGCATGGCGCATTTTTGGCAGGATATGTCCTCCATAATATTCAGTTGAATATTTTTCTAGTTGTGATTCGTAATATGCACACGCAGCAGGAAACCGATTGGTGAATTTTAAGAGAACAAATATAACAAACATGGACTTGGAAATGGGTCGCCTGAAGTAGACCAGTATTGACGTACACGAATGTTATCCGCAAAACCAGCAAAGGCGCTCGAGATGAACGAAAAAAGTCACGTAATTTGTTTCGTTCGTGCCAAAAAAATTGAAAACAAAACACAAATATATAACATAAAATGAACACAAATAATTAAAAAAAGAAATTAAAAACACTTAGATTATCCACAAATAATTGTTGTTTTGACGGTTATTTGAAAAAGCAAAGATCGAGAATTATAAACAGTTATAGGTGCCTGTTCACAGACAAATCGAAAATTTCCAATATGTTTTGTCACTTATTCTTATAATGAAGGAAAACTCAATAAATGACTGAAAGGCACTTCTGACATATGCATACATTGGACATAATGTTTCGTTAATGAGTAATCATCAGTTGACTGAGAGGCACTACTGGCATATGCATTACTTGGAAATAATGTTTCGTTAATGAGTAACCATCAGTTGACTTAAAAGCACTACTGACATATGCATAAATTGGAAATAATTAGGAGAAAATTAGAAAGCGTTTGTAACGCAAAACAACTCAATATTTTGGAGTGCTTCCGTTGTTTTCGTTGATGATGTTGAAAACACGTGTATACAAAGACTTTCGATCTGGAGGCCGTAGGTTCGATCCCCGGTGGCGGCACTTTTTTTCCTTCTTTTTTTGATGTTTATCTTGTTATAGTAGTTAAGGTCGTTATTTCAGATGCTTTATTGTTTCCAGTTTAGACGTTTCATGGCATATAAGAAAGATTATTTTCTCCCTCACTGTGTTCGTCGGAAAACAAATAAATTATTTCCTTACTTTTAACAAGTACAGCACCTATACAACCATACAAGACAAACACATAGTTCTTTAGGAGGGGCACCGCTTTTCTTTTAGGTGGTTGTAACACCGCTTTACTGTACGCATATATAATACATTAGCATAGATTTAGTCTGCATATCGTTCGCGCAAATAAGCTAACTTGCTACGCACAAAAACAGTAACAAAAACAAATCCCTAAAAGAACTACACACACTAATAAACGCATAAACAAAGCATAGCAATTATATGCAATTCTTTAAATAATTAATGTACAGTGCAATGTGACTCGCCCAGGAAAAACCAGAGATAAACCACTTTGAACTTCATTTGGGAAACAACTCTGGAAACCTGTGCCCGTTTGTCAAATGTCACATTGCAGAGTTTCGAGCCTCACCCATACTAACAATAAGAATCATCACGGATACATCTTATATATCGACAGAACTAGCGTCTTTGCAATATAACACATTTATATACGTTATCAAACAGAATTAATTAATAACGCACATCAATATACGAGAAATCTGACGTATAAAACACCGTTCTGAACATAAACAAGAACAACAACTGAAATGAAAAAACAGACATACATATATTTGAATATAAATTGTATCTCTTCATTCCCTTATGCTGTTAAAGTTGCAATTGTAATTTAAAAATATGCTAAACTACGTGTTTACTCTTGTGTAAACGAACCTCGAATGTCTCTACCCGCAAATCGAACGAAAAAACTCGTGCAAAGGAAAATGCCGAATGCTTACTTAAGCGTGACGAAAAGAATATTAATTATTTTCTCCCTCACCGCGTTCGTCAGAAAAAAAATAAAAATAAATTATTTCCTTACTTACAACAAGTACAGCACCTATACAACCATAACAGAAAAAACACACAGTTCTTTAGGAGGGGGTCAGCTTTTCTTGAATAAACAAAGAAGAAAGTAAAATGTAATAATGTAATATAAAATAATATAAATAACATTCTTTAACTTTAATAGAAACTAACTTTTTTTATCGCACGTGTTAGGACGCATGATATCTGCATCTATCTTTCTTAATTAACAGTATATAAACTATCTAACATAATGTTTCTGCTATTCGCTGATGGGAATAAGACGAAAATTAAAATAGTTTTGGTTTCACATATCGACTGAATTTAACTTTTAAAATATCCCTCTTTTCTATAATATAAGGGTGAACTCGTGCCACACAAAAACGTATTACGCGTTGCATGTAGAACATTCTTATATAAAATAAAATATTGGAAAAACACATGTATTTGATATCTACTGCGGCAGTATACTACGCTAACCAAGACACCGGACATAGCTTACTTCCTGATTCATCCAAAAATATAAATACCCAATTCAAATGATACACTGGTACACTTGCTACTGACAACACTATACTGAAAACATGTGAATCTTGAAACAAAACGTATCTTTTAAACATATATAAAAGCGTAAAATCCAAGAATACACATAAAACATATAAATCTAATGTTGTTGCTTTTGAACTAAAACCTAATGTAATCGACAGTCTTATATTAACATTACTAGATATATGTTTGTTTCATAGAAACAGGCTTAAACAAAAATTCTTTTGCATCTTGCAAAAATAAAATTCACAAGCTTATCCGCATACTGAAAATTAAAAGTAACACATCATACATCCTACGATGTTGTAAAGGCGTAGCGGCATTCATTCACGACCGCAGTCGACACATGTTTGTGCATCATGCCACTCAGGAACACACACACTGCCTTTCTTCTGTCGGGAGAGAATAAAACCTATGTTCATTCTACCATATTACATTTTTTTTTTTTAAATATCGCGTTGAACTTGTAGACTCTTGGATTTGTGTCGCCCTGGCAATGTCCGGTATCTTCTAGACCGCTGTTTCTTAACCTAGATGTTAATAATGTCGTCTCAAACGCAGCTACAGCATTTTAATATCAACATAATTCATTACATTGTTTTTATCTATTCTTGGTATAAAGTTTAAACTAAAATATACATATATATCCTAAATACCCACTATATTGATACATGTAACAGCACATTTCGACACAACCGTGTATCACTTAATGCATCATCCCAACAGTGATCACCGCGGATCCTTTATTACATACTAGTACATAACATTTCCATATATTGATACACAAAATCTCACATCTCGAGAAAACCGTGTATTACATAATTCACATTAAAACATTTCAACACAGATCCCGTGGATCTTTACTATATAACAACACCTATAGACAATTGATACAAACACATCTCACATCTCTAGAAAACCTTGTATCACATAATTCACATCAAAATGTCCACACAGATCCCGTGGATCTTTACTATATATACACCACATCCAGACATTGATGCACAAAAATCTCACATCTCGAGACAATCGTGTATCACATAATTCACATCAACATCTCAACACAGATCCCGTGGATCTTTACTATATATACACCACATCCAGACATTGATGCACAAAAATCTCACATCTCGAGACAATCGTGTATCACATAATTCACATCAACATCTCAACACAGATCCCGCGGATCTTTACTCTATATACACCACATCCATAATTTGATACACAAACATCTCACATCTCGAGACAACCGTGTATTGCATAATTAACATCAACATCTTAACACAGATCCCGTGGATCTTTTCTATATATACAACACATCCAGACATTGATACACAAAATCTCACATCTCGAGACAACCTCGTATCACATAATTCACATAACATCTCAACACAGATCCCGTGGATCTTTACTTTATATACATCACATCCATACATTGATACACAAAAATTTCACATCTCGAGACAACTGTGTATCACATAATTCACATCAACATCTCAACACAGATCCCGTGGATCTTTACTTTATATACACCACATCCATACATTGATACACAAACATTTCACATCTCGAGACAACCGTGTATCACATCATTCACATCAATATCTCAACACAGATCCCGTGGATCTTTTATATATATACAACACATCCAGACATTGATACACGAACATCTCACATCTCGAGACAGCTGTGTATCACATCATTCACATCAACATCTCAACACAGATCCCGTGGATCTTTACTTTATATACACCACATCCATACATTGATACACAAACATTTCACATCTCGAGACAACCGTGTATCACATCATTCACATCAACATCTTAACACAGATTCCGTGGATCTTTACTATATATACAACACAACCAGACGTTGATACACAAACATTCTCACATCTCGAGACAACCGTGTATCACATCATTCACATCAATATCTCAACACAGATCCCGTGGATCTTTACTATATATACAACTCATCCAGACACTGATACACAAACATTTCACATCTCGAGACAACCGTGTATCACATCATTCACATCAATATCTCAACACAGATCCCGTGGATCTTTTATATATATACAACTCATCCAGACGTTGATACACAAACATTCTCACATCTCGAGACAACCGTGTATCACATCATTCACATCAACATCTCAACACAGATCCCGTTGATCTTTACTATATATACAACACATACAGACATTGATACACAACAATATCACATCTCGAGACAACCAGGTATCACATAATTCACATCAACATCTTTATTTCAAAAGTCCACTGTCTTACTGTAATCTACGTATGTAGCTTGAAATGTGATATTCTTACAAAAAATATTAATAAAAACAAGATTTTTTTTAAACACAATATATGCTGAACCACGTGTTAACTCTGGTGTAAGTCGAACCTCGAATGACTCTACCCGCAAATCGAACGAAAAAAACTCGTGCAAAGGGAAATACCAAATGCTTACTGAAGCTTGACGAAAAGAATATCAATTATGTCAACAAGTCCCTTTTAAATATAACAAAGTACAACGGCTTGTTACACATGCCTTTGTATTGTTTCATAACGTACTCGCATGTCGTACGATGTTAAATAAACAATACTGCTCACGTAAAGTACAGGCCTGTTTACGTAGCGTAATACATGATGATTGTTTTTTATGAAGTAAACATTGCTCATAATAAATATTTCCAAGCAATTGGATATGAGCACGTAACGCGTAAGTCTTGAAATGGTGCCAGATAATGAAACTCTACGAGCTGTTTATTTGTCGCATCTGCTTTGGCATTATTCTTGTATAACCGATTGCATTACGATATATGATTGGTTTCTTTTGATAATATTTTATACGGTAATGTTAATTTAAAAATACACTCTCAACATTCAGTGTTTTAATGCAATCTTTGAATGATAAAACCAACACCAGAGCCTGTATCGCTCCACTGGCGTGTTAAGTAAGGCGTGTCAGACGCAAAACGACGCTTATAGGCTGTATAAGGAAAAAAGGCCAAGCCCTCTGGCGGCCATTATTGTTTAACAAATCAATATAATTCGAAGTATTTTGTCATAGAACCTTAGGAAATTTCAGTGTAACTCAATGCAGTGGTTTCTGACATAAAGATTTTTAAGAGTTTTAAATATACCCATATCAGAAAAGATGTACCCGCCCCCCCCCCCCCCCGGCGGACATTTTGTACGGACAGGAATCATTTAAGCAATTTGGAACCACCCAAGGAACATGTCTGTGAAATTATTTCCAACTAGTGGTTTCTGACATGAAGATAATCAAAGTTTTCAAAATAGCAATGTAAGGAAAAATGCCCCTGGCGGCCATGCATTAAAATGGGGCGGAACCATTTGAGCAACTTTGGTAGAAAAGCCACCCATGGAACATTTCTGTGATATTATTTCTAAATCCAACCAGTGGTTTCTGGCAAGAAGTATTTTAATATACTCATATAAGGAAAAATGGCCACGCTCCCTGTGCCATGTTTTTAAATGAAGCGGAACCATTTGAGCAACTTTGTTGGAACACAACAAGGAATATTTCAGTGAAATTATTCTAAAATCCAACCAGTGGTTTCTGACCAGAAAATTTTCAAAGTTTTCAATATAATCAAATAAGTAAAAATGGGCCCTCCCCCTGGCTGCCAAATGTTTTTAAATGGAGCTGAACCATTTGAGCAACTTCTTCTACTACAGAAGGATCCGTTCTGTGAAATTAATTCGAAATCCAACTAGTGGTTTTTCACAAGACGATTTTCGAAGTTTTAAAGCCATCAAAGGAAAACTGGTCACGCCCACTGGCGGCCATGTTTGTTTACGGACCAAAACGATTTGAGCAACTTTGGTTGAGGACCACCCAAGGAACTTTTTTTTTTCTGTGAATTATTTGAAAATCTACTCAGGAGTATAGGAGGAGATGACGTTTAAAGATTGTTCTATTTATATCTCTAGCGGTCATCTTGTACGACGGACCGGAACCATTTGAGCAACTTTGTAGATGACCACCCAAGGAACATTTCTGCGTTTCATGAAAGTCGGCCTAACGTTTTCAGAAGAGATGTCGTTTAAAGAAACACACGCATGGACATACGCACGAACGCACGACGAACCAACTGCCATGGTATTAGCTCGCGGGCCTTCGGTTCGTGGACCTAAAACAACAAGGTTCCAAATATCACTGCTTGTTTACGAAATTACAGTCTGTAGGTCGCGACAGGGTTATCATAATTCTACAAAAATGCAACATAAATCTCATTTGAAACGTACCCGGATTGTATAGTATCTTTATATGGACAGCAACCTGTCAATCTTGTTTGTTAAAAGAAGCATATTATTTAGCATATAAAAGAGTAATTCTAAGGTAGATAGTGTTTAACTGGACTTAGTCCAAACCTTTGAAATTGGTCCAAGTCACTTTTAACTCATTGCTGTGATTACGGTATCCTGTTGAAATCAGTTAAATTTCGCTATGTACAAGACCTCGAATTAGACTGATGCAGTCGTTTCTGTCAAATATCGAATTTATCATATTTTATGTTACTTTGCTACTTGTATAACGTGCTTGCCCATTTGGTCTTGCTTAAGACAGAAAGAAAATGTAGCTTGGTAAGACAAGACAAGAAAAAGGATTTGCTGACCTCTACATTTTATACACTGTTTCAGTAGTTTGTAACTGAAATTAGTCTAGACCGCGAACATTCATCCGCGTTCTACCAAAGTGTAAAATATGCAAAAAACAACAACAACAAAACAACAACTTAAATGTCAATATTTCGGCATCTGAATTCCAGTGTAGAAGATAGGGTTGTTTCTTATGTTTATTCACGAACAATTAAGTGTGTTTTATAATAAACATATTCTAGGCGGTGCGATGCAAGAGCATTGTGCATTCTGGTCGGCACTGACGATGCGAAGTGAGACAGTGCGACGATACACAGATTCAACAACGCGACATTTTATTTTATTATTTGTATTATCCGTTTATTTTGAGATATGATTTATGTCGTACATTATTGCTTAAGTTACGTATCAGTTATTATTAAATATTTTAGACCTTTCAGACTAGCATTATTGTGCAGATAGGTGAATTGGAATCTATAAATAGGTCACGGTCTTCTACAGAACAATATAGAATATCATAAACTAAAGAATGTGGCAAATGCTATTGCAAACATTTACGAGTGTTTATTGTTAGTGTAATGTCAAATGCAATATGCCTTTACAATTATTTTTGGTAGTACTAGTAGTGTTCTGTATCTGACTTCATTTAAAACAACTTTCAAATTATCTTAAATAAACGATGCAAAAAGATAATTTTTAATACTATTCCAATTTTGAAAATTGAAGTGTACGGACAATGTAGTTGATAATAAAGAGGAGTAGCTTATGAATAGTAGAAACACGTATTGTTCGCTTTTTCACGGAATACAATGTATTAGGTTTCCTTTGCAATATTTGCATGTGTTTACAGGCAATGGAATGTCAATTGTTTAACAATGCAGTTACTTTGCACTAGATCTTTCCAGTAAGTGTTGCCACTAACATTTATCCCGCCCCCTGCACCTTTTGCTAAAGGACTAATTTCCATACATCAATATGTACAAAAACGTCAGAAAATTTTGCACGTTTACCTTTTGTCACATTGGTTAACAGCCTAGAGTACATTGTCCTGTCTGTGCATGAAGCACTACAATGAAAATGTCAAACAAAATGCCAGAAAAAAAACGTATTCAACTGATACCACATTATTAGAAACAGGATCAGCATTCTTAAAGTGGTGGTATAATGAACCGCATCACCATCAGATATGTCAGTAGTTGTACATGATGCTACATTATTAACATGGTCTATCTGCTGATCAAAAGCATCCACCCAAACTATTGTACGCGGCCGATAGCTAGCTTAGAACTTACATTAAAGGGCCTATGTCGTCGACAATTTGGATTCCTATTAGACTATAAATAATTTTATATGACAGAAATGCGCTTTATAAAGACATATGCATGAACAATATAAAACATATTATAATACGCAATAAGATATTTGATATAAAAATAGCAAAACAGTCAGAAAAATTAAAACCCCAAGCATGGATCGAATTCACGACTTAGGAGTAATACGAAGAAATGTCAGTAGACAGCGCTTTAACCAACTGCGCTATCAAGCTTGGTAAGAAATAAAGCGTAAACTATCGTTATAGAAACTACTCGCAATTATGAATCAAACTGTAAACATGAAAAGGGCCAAACAAACAATACCAATATTATAAATTGATTTTTATCTCTGAATGCGTGTGCTCTTTTTTCATTAATATACCCTGTTTTAACCATTATTATTTGTCAGTATTAATATCTGAATTTCAGAAATTGCCCACTTGAGGCCCTTTTCGATGACAAAGTCACTTTAGACAGAAGTTTTCCCACCTTTATTACAGCTGTAGTTTCATTGTTTTAATTTAATTTGATTTGTTGAAACCACTTTTGTTTGAACACTTTTTCCCAAATTAAAATGAAACATAATAAGTCGCAAAATGTTACACGTAATACATAGAAATAAGTTAGGAACAGATCAACAAGCTTAAACAATCTCCATAACACGGAGGATTTAGGTTTTTAAGTGTGAGGTTTAGCGCCCATGAAACCGGTTAAAACCCTCAGTGTGTTGTTTTAGAAATTGGTAACTTGCGGTAAATAAAGGACATTGTGCTGCTAATAAAAATTATCTCCTAAGGCTGCAGCTGGAATTTCACTTTGTTTATTTTTAGCATGATTAGTACAATATATATATTTGCCCACGCCCAGTTGAGAAGGCTTCGCCACATTGTTATTCAAGGGAAACTAAAATAGTTACAACTTATTGTAAAGTTGCTTATTTGTCGTCGCCCTTGGTAGGGCAAATAAAGGATACTTGCAGGGTGTATATTATTTACGTGCAAAACGGACACGAAGGCACAACACTGGTAGTTATTGTATGACACTTTTGCACACGTACGGGCAAGCAATTGTGTGATCATGACTATTATTGGTTCTCAGCCGGTCTGTAATTATATACATCATCGGGGTAAACGTCAAGTGCCGTTGCTATCAACGTCCATTAACGCACTGATATGGGGGTTATTATACTCGTACACAAAATTATTGTCGACTTGAAAGAACTTTCTTGTAAATCCACAGTCATGTGATTGCATTACTAAGTGGAGACTTTCTACAGATATTCGGTTACAATTTGATGATTATAATTGCCAGAAATAAATGCAAATAGTAACATATGTTGCAGCACATATTACAGCTGATCCAAAATAACATACAAGTTTTGCATAGTTTACATAAAGGCATTTAATATTAAAAAACACATAATAAAAAACTGGAATGTATGTGGCGATACCAAGCAAGATGTCAGCAATTTCCTTTTGACTAGAAGGACGCCAGTTTGGCATAATTCACTTTAGAAAACCCGCTACTGGAACGGACACGTTAAAACACCTCGAGAACTCAATCCTCTAACAACACCAGGGGACGTTCATAGTGTATAAGCGACGAAACGGGAAAGGTCTCCAAGATGTTGCTTATGTTGATGGAACGCAGAATATCTGGCATTTAAAGGGACTTAACTCCAGATGGTTCAATCGCAAAAACGAAAGAAAATTGTCACAAATACACGATGATCTTAAATATTTATCGTATGTTTTTGTAACAATGTTTTAACGTTGTTAATTATATTTACCTATATATAATTAAACTACATGTATTTAAACACCACATGCTTTTTGGTTACATATTGTGGAACTTATATTGCTTTTCCCCTACAACGGTCTTATTCTGTCCTGTAAAGTTCATGCCTGGAATAGTTGCGACAACTCTGAATAATTGATTGTGTAATGTAAAAGTAATGTAATAAACATGTTGGTAAGTTGTAGAATTGTCCGATCAATACGTTTACAGTGAACACTGTGTCTTCGTCAATATCCACTGTGAAAGATGGTGCGCTAAAAATTGTGTTCCGGTATTGTGCATGGGGAATCTCAACTGTCAGAAAATATCATTTGCTGCAGTACAGAGCGTTATATGTTACCGCTTTAGGTAAAGACAGTCCGTTGCAAAATTCAGTACAATACATTTGTGTGGAAACTAATAATGAATATGAACTGGAAGCCAATTATAACATTTACTGTATGCATGAGTCTTGCGTTATAATGTGAGTACTTGAATAAGTCAATTTAATAAATAAGACAAACTAAATAAAGCTTATCTTTATATGTTTACACAAATTAGTTTTTTAATTCATTCTAGCCGATATAAATTGATCAATTTTATTACTTTGAAAATTAAACATTTATTTTGATTATAGTCATAAAAGTTATATATTATTAGCTATTACATCGTAATAAATATTGTACCATAACTTGTTTGAAAATATTTACTGACTTGGATTTTCGCTAATTTTTAAGTGATTGAGCAATAATTATAATAATGTTTTCTGTCATTTTACATTTGCTTTCTACAACACGTTGAGTAAATTTGAAGAATACACTTACACGTACCAGCACATTAATGGCGTTTTTCGTTTTAGGGACTAGATCATAGACATTCTATCATATGAACCAGTGATAATTTTGAGAAACATTGAATTCCGTATTAAATTGCCAAATAGATGTACGTATTATAAAAAGCAAGCACAGTTAAAAGTATAATTTATGTGTTCTCTTTACTTACATAAACAAAGTAAACAAAGCCGACTTTAAATTCAACAATTAGCGTTTTTTTATTTTAAATGTGATCGATTAAAAAACAACTATTTGTGCAGTGGTATCTTTTTATATTTTCAACTTTGCATTAAGATAGTTGTTCCTATATAAGGCATATAATATGAGTATAAAAAATGGTTTAACATTTTATATAACCGACATGTTCGTTGCAAAATAAACTTAGTTGAAGTGTTTATAGATATGTTCGCACATGCCAAGTTAATGAACATTAATACAGTGTATTATTCACTCATTATACTCGCATATTTTATTTTAACTGTTTACTTACAAGAGCATGTGAAACAACTTAAAAAATAGACGCTAATGTATTGACAATGTCTAGCTTTCAATTTAAAAAGGCAACAAATGCCAGTTTTCCAAACACGATGTATCTCCATATTAAAAAACCAGTTAATATTTAATTTGTTTGATTAATTTTCAGCATCTCAGCTTTCATATATGACACGCAGATGGCTATCCTGTTTGAAATACATAGTAATTTTGCTGGTAACTTGATCCTTAAAATATATATTACCCATATCTAGCATCCAATTTAATAGGACATTTAAAAACAATGTGTCATATGAAATGGATCTCCTCCTCATAGGGTATTAATTTATTTCGTTTGAATAATATTAACTGCAAACTATTTGATGGATGGGCAAATAAATGATGGTACATGATCATCTTCAGATCATGCAATATAAAATTGTCTCTTCGTGAAAAGACCTATATCTGGTAATAAAAAGGCATATTGAAGAAATTTTGTTTTGAAAGTAAGAATAATCCAAAAATAACACGATATTGCAATTATTTCTGAATGTATTTTAAACAAAATAGACTTTATGGTGCTTTTTCAGTTATCAACGCTTTTAATATGTATGGAAATATATTTTGATATTCAAATTGAAGTTGCACTAAATGTGTATAATTAGCAATTGCTTAGCATTCCTGCTAATAATCAATCAGTTCCCAATGCATATACTGTCACACTTATTTTAAATTGATGGCCTACATCTATGTGTCCAGTTTGCATACAATTCATTGTCAAACAACGACATAATTGGGTAAGACTAAGCCCAAATGTTCAATCCCAAACTTGGTCTTAACTTCCAATACTGATTAATGACATCGGTTGTTACATTTTGACTATGCATTTCAATGGGTAGTAGTTTTAGTTGAGACTAAGTTTGAATTAGAGAGCGTTCGTAGTTGTAGACCTGGGTGCGTACTATTCTGGAAACTAGCACACACAACATGCACATCAACTAAAGTTGCCAATGCACTGAACTTCTTAGTATATAAACACGTTGTGCTATGCGACTGTTTTATTCTTTGTAGTATTTCTTTAAAATCACGTGATTCGACACCAGTAACATAATACGCAGTACATGTTAATGGATATTAAACATATGTCATAATAACACATTGCCATAATGGAACTTGGTTCCGTTAGCAATATTAATGTAAGCCTCAGACTTGTAAACGTCCTCTTATACATATATCTTTACCAGTAAAGTATTGCTACTGGGATGTGCTTTTAAAAATAAGTATTGCTAATGGATTTCTAAACGATTGGATAAAGCCACACAATTTTATATCCGCTTAGGTGGACTTAGGAAACAATAATGCAACAAATTAAATTACGTCTACGTCCAGTATAATTAAATGATTCGTAAACATATCAAACAATCAGCAATCAGGATTAGCAATGCCAAAAACTTGGCAAACCTTCATATTACTTTTGACACGTTATTGCGTAGGAATACATTGGATATTGTCGTCGTTGTTTGTCGGGGCCATAAATGTCACGTGATCAATGGAGGGATACACGAAATTTTGAATTGGTGATGAAAAAAACAAGTTCTATCGGAAATCTAGATATTACCCTCTATAAAAGTGTTGTAAAATGTGTAAATGTGAAGGATTATAAGTGATATGTGTAATGGGAAATAAAAAGAAGCGAGATAGAGACAGTAACGGCAGTGAAAGTGAGAAGTTAAATAAGAATAAGAATATGAAAATAAGAGGCCCGTCCGAGGAGAACAACATTTCGGTGAGTGAAATTCTTTGCGAAGCAAACTCTAGCTCGTTCGATACAAACATATTTCAGATTCTAGATAGCGATGTTTTTGTAGACAGTAGTGAACTGGGAATAAGCTCTATAAATACGAATAGAATTATGGAAACGGGAGTACGACCGGAACCGTCAAATACGAGTAGTGAAATACTAGACTATCTTAAAAGTATTGATAGAAGATTAATTAATGTAGAAAGGCGGCTAGATTCACTGCAAGTGTTAGAGAAAAAGGTTGACAATTTTGATATCGAGCTCAGGAAACTGTGGACTGCTATTGAGGACAAAAAAAGGAAGTTAGAGGAAAGAGTTACGAATGTGGAAGAGAAAAATGATTCCATTGACTTCGGCCTAGGCATGGCAAACATTAAAGTGGTTGAATTTGAGAAAAAACCAAGGACCGACGGCAAGAGGAGGTCACATATCTCCAGTCCCACTCGCAGAGGAACAATCTGGTATTTAGTGGTATACCGGAAATTCCCAAAGAATCCCACGAACACGCGGAAGCCAAGATTAGGGAATTCATTCACGAAAAAATGAAAGTCGCAAAGGACATGGCAGACACAATTAGCTTTTAGAGAGTGCACAGAATTGGACCGAAACGAGACGGTAGGCCTAGAATTATAGGGGCGACGTTCACCCTATTTAAGGAAAGAGACTTTGTAAGGCGCCAAGAGAGCGCGCTAAAGGGTACCCCGTTCTACGTGAATGAGCATTTCCCGAAGGAAGTGACCGACAAGCGCCGGAAGCTGGTGCCTCGCATGAAGTAAGCGCGCAGGAGCGGCAAAACAGCGTGGATTGCGTAAGACACGTTGTTCGTTGACGACCAGTCAGTTCGGGACTAGGAATACGAGGGGGATGATCTGCGCGTACTATCCTGGAACGTGCATGTGCTTACTGATACGAAAAGAGAAAGTGCAGGCTTTCTAAACATTGTAAATAAATATGATATTGTTTTCCTTTATGAAACATGGACTTCCGATTCCAGTAATGTCGATCTATGCGGATATAAATCTTTTAACTTTTTTTTAGAAAATTCCAACATCGTTATGCCAAACGCTCTAGTGGCGGAACTGTTATTTATATAAAGGGTGCAATTTCTAATGGTACTGAAATTATTCGGACACTGTTATTTGGATTAAGTTGGATACAAATTTCTTTCATTTTGACCAAGATGCTTATGTATGTGGCGTTTACGTATTGGGTGAGGATTCACCAACTTACGCTATTTTTACACTGTAGATATATTTGAAGTTTTAGAAACAGATGTTAATATGTATGACACGTTGGTATCTGTATATATAGTTGGGGATTTTAATAGTCGTGTTGGCTTGAAATGTGATTATATTACGCATGATAGAATGACAGAATGTATTGATGATATTGATTATATTCCAGATGAACCACTGTACCAGGCCTCACCCGATAATACTGTAAATAGCCATGGTGTTAAACTTATTGACATCTGTCAGTCAACCAGTTGACGCATTCTTAACAGTCGATTGCAAAATACAGACAAGTTTACATTTATATCGCATCAAGGGGCGATAAATTCAAAAGTGGTATAATCGTTCGATTAACGGAACTAAATAATTTGACAGGTAGTGATATTATTGATTTACGAAACAGGGAATCTGTAAATACACTACTAAATACTTGTACATCGATTGTGCGTGAAGTAGCGGATCCACTGTTTTTAAATCATAATTTGCGTAATAAATTTAGCACAAACGATGAAACGCATGATAAAAATGCGGACTGGTTTAATAGGATAAGCTAAAAATCAATATTTACATGCTTTGAGAGATTTTAATAATTGTAAAACGACTGAGCACAGACAGTTACTCTGCATGCAAAAACAAAATTATAAATCATTATTAAATACAAAGAAACGGTTATTTGAAAATAATAAACTATGTGAATTAGAAAAACTGAAGAATTCTTAACCTAAGGAATTTTGGAAGCATTTTAAACAAAATAAGAAAACTAATAACATCTCCTTAGATAACTTTATAACTATTGTTCTACTCTTAGTAACGATATTGGGCAATGCTCAAATGACGATGCGGAACAATTTTGTAGTTTACATGATTTTAATAATTGCGATGTTGGATTTCCGGAGCTTAAAGTTTCTGAAATCTGGTAATGCATGCGGTAACGACAATTTGCTTAATGAATATTTTATGGAAAGGGTGGATGTTTTAGGATCTCACTTGTGTGGTATATTTAATGCTATTTTAATCTCGGGCTATTTTCCTGATAAATGGACAGAGGGGGTTATTGTCCCTATACATACAAAAGGTGATACCGGAAATGCAAGTAATTTTAGAGGTATAGCACTAGTTAGTTGGTTGTCTAAGTTATTTACCGCTGCAATTAATAAACGTTTTGAGTCCTTTTGTAACGAAAATAATAGTATTTCGGATGCTCAGTTCGGATTTCGAAAATTAAGGTCAACTGTTGATGCCATTTTTATACTAATGTCAGTTATTCAAAAATTTCTTAACCAAAATAAACGACTGTATGTGATTTTTGTTTTTATGTTAAAATGCTTTTTATTCAACATATAGGAATGCCCTTTGGATAAAATTGTATAAGTCCGGAAGTCAAGGCAAATTGTTAAGAATAATACGAGACATGTACCAGAAAGTCAAAAAGGGGGGGGTAATCTCACCGATTTTATTTTCATTCTTTGTGGATGACCTTGAACTTTATTTGCAAAAATGATCCTAATTCAGGTTTAGTCATTGACGATATTGTGTTAATGCTTTTACTATTTGCGAACAATATGGCAATGTTTGCGAAATCTCCCTAAGAGTTATAAACCAATATCAACCTTTACATTCGTATTGCAATACATGGGGACTTACAGTCAACACAGACAAAACAAAAATAATCGTTTTCAGAAAAAGGGGTAGATTATTATCTAACGAACACTGGAATTATGATGGCAAGGATTTAATGGTTGTAGACGATTGTAATTACCTTGGCATTGGTTTTAACTACACTGGCAACTTTAAACTTAACCAAGAGCATTTGTCTGGCAAAGCTATAAAGGCCTTAAACGTGTTATTACAAATTTGCAAGAAGTATGATCTTAAGCCAAAAATAATGTGCCAACTTTTTGATTCGTTTGTTAGATCTATACTTAGCTACGCATCAGAGGTGTGGGGATTCACAAAATTTGCACGAGCTCGAGAGAATACACCTGAAATTTTGCAAACGTACTATAACATTTAAAACCAATGCATCTAATGCGGGCGTCTATGGGGAATCGGGTCGATATTCACTGTACATAACAAGATATGTAAGAATTAATAAATATTGGAGTAAAATCATTGGCGCTGATAATATTATTATTAAAACGGTGTACGAACAAGCTATGAAAGACTGCAACAATGGCTTTAACAATTGGGTATATAATGTAAAGTCATTGTTAAACAATAATAGGTTTGCTTATGTTTTTGAAAACGCTGACCATGTCGATTTAAAATCATTCCTTGGTGTTTTTAAACAACGCATATATCGATAACTTCATTCAGGAATGGTCACATAATATGCAGTCAAATAATGTTCTTACAAACTGTGCCCTTTTCAAAGACAAATTATTCTACGAAACATACCTTAATGTATTACCTAACAGCCTTAGACTGTTTTTCTGTAAACTAAGACTATCCGTGCATCCACTCAGAATACAAACTGGTAGATATGGTAGAAATAGGATTGCTAGAGATCAACGATATTGTTTACTCTGTAATTCACAAGATATAGAAGATGAATATCATGTTATGCTTATTTGTCCATGTTTCGATGAGTTACGCAAAAAAATATATTTCAAAATACTATTACAAAAGACCCTCGATGTTTACATTTTTTTTAATGTTGTGTATAGATAACAGGACAAGGTTAATCAACATTTCTCTGTTCATTATATACGCAATAAATAAAAGAAATCTCATGTTAAATGTGTAATGTTATAACAGTAGCTAAAGCATTTTACTAGCTACAAGTTCATCCTCATAAAATACAACTATCAATCAAACATTTGGTAACGAATATATAATACAAATCAAGAGTATTACGAATGTTTAACGAAAATAAATAAATCGTACATAGTATAGTGTGCTACTATGTTTTAATGTATGTTCCATATAAAGATATATGATAATATCTACCGAATCTATTCATACATTGAGTATAACGTGATTTAATGTGCTATTATGTTTTGTTTGTATTGTTATATTGATGATGTACATTGTGCAAGTCATAATAAAACACATGTTCTGTTCCGTTCTGTTTTGTTCATAAAAAGTGTGATCTCGGTCGTGGTGACAGCTGGAAGCCCAGACTACTAGGGATCCATTTTCATTGATCTCAAAGATATTTTTTTAAACCTTTTGTCTAGTAGTTAATATTAAAAAAATACTGATAAATTGATAGCATAAACTGGCACTAAGTAAACGATCCCTATAACAGATGTCTACGACGAAGACTATGTGAAGTCTATTTTTATCAAATATTGCCAAATATTTACATTAGAATATGTTTTTTTTTAACCTACATTTATCTGACAGATCCTGCTTGATATAAATTGTGTCTTATGTTATTGCTACTTAGTGAAATAACACGAGTTTTGAAGTTATTTTTATAGCCTATATATAAAACAATTAAAGCGTTGGGGATAATATACGTCACATCCGGTTTGAAACCAAATGGCACATCGATTGAAATATGCGCAAAATCCTGTTGTCTTTCATGCTATAGCGACTTATAAAAGCGTTATTTATGAAAACTGATACCAGAATTTGATTTGTTATGGATAAAACTACGTTACTAAGAATAAATAAAATTTGTTAAAATTTTGCCCGTTCACCTTTAATCATTATTTTTCTTGTATCGGTATTTTTCTTGTTCTTTGTGTTTGATATTATCTTTTTATACAGTTAGTCATATTGGTAACTTGCCTTAAATATAATATATTAATAGGAGTTCATTTACTGTTTACAGGTGGAGTTTCATAATGTTTTACATGAGGTATTTTAATTACTTGTGTTAGATATTTTTAATTATTTGAAATGAGGTATTGTCTGTTTGATTTCACATTGACCTTCTTTTGTGTTAATTTCATATGAATAATTTATGATCCGTGCCATGATTTCCACGGTTTGAAAAAATTAGATTTCTGTGTGATTTCCAGAGCTCGGAAATGCATAATAATTTGGCAAATGTTGTTCTGACATACAAAGATGTCACATCTGGTATATCATATGGGTATATATATCGCAATGAGGATGCATCTTTTAATTAGATAGTTATGTAAAGTTATTTTTTTCAATACTTTGTGTGTTGTTGTTTTTTTCAAACAATTTGTCAATACTTTGTTCTCTTCAAATGCAATAGATGATGACTCGATTAGAAAAAAAGTCATAATTCACCTCGTGAGTATAATTTTTAAGGTAAAACTGATGTGTCTAATCATAAACGATCATGAATGCTATATTATTGTACATGTATGTCATGCATGACTTTCCGTATGTCAAACATGCACTGCTAACATTGATTTCAGTAATTATCAATATCAAATATAATTTTAAAGAGCCTCTCATTGTAAGTATATATCTAGTATCTCAATTTATTAATGTTGTGCGTGGAATTGAGTGAACAAATATATTGACTTGACTTAACCTACTAATACATGTAAATTCGTAGTACGAGTAATCACATAATGATATCAGCAATATCGCACTTGTTTTTAACTAATGCTATTCCGTAGTCAGTACAATGGCTCTCTGTCTCCCGTATTTCAGCCATTTGCATTTAACGCAAGATATACAATATCAACGTCGTATGATCGATTACATAATTACTTGATTGGTGTGGTTTGTAAGAGGACACTTTTAACATTGACGAGGGACAAGACGGTCTCAAGTGTTGTTTTTTGTTGTGTTCGTAGTTAACATATTTTATACTAAATACACATTTTTCACGAAGAAACTACCATTCGGTGGACTTGCACAAAATCCAGCAAATGACATTAAACGTCAATATATTAAAATGATATATTGTTTAAGTGTACTGACGGAAAGTAAGACTAACAGACTGAATGAAATAATATATTTGGCATTATCATGTATTAATATTAGAAGAAAATCGTTTAAGCATAGAAAGAAAATATTACATGTATAGAATGGTGCTAAGATATTGAGCATTAAATGTATCCAATTAACTTTAGCTGCGTGTCGTTTGCTTAATCTGTTCGCTTTTCTAAATTCGTAGATGCCAGTGACAAAGTGGTACATGTACTTACAATTACAATGTACGCTTTTCAGGCAATTTTGAGTAAGAAAAATAATTCCATTCTGTTTGCAAAGTGAAATATGGGCCACAAACAATTGTTGTCCTTGTTTTAATGGTACTATCTGTTCATTGTAGGATTATCGTAATGCAATTAGATATAGTTTATTTCAGAATACATTAGGCTTTAAGCCCATGAGTACACATACATATAATACACTATATTGTCAACAGTGGTCAATGACATGCAGGCATATAAATATACTGTCTTAAGAAATACCAAATTAAAATGAATAATGAAAGGATTGATAACCCTACAAACAGGCATATTCAAATAAGACAGCCATTTTTTTTACATTTTAACACTGTTTACCAATTCTAATTTAAGGTAAATATATAATTTGCATATTGAATAACAAATCAGTATCTTATTCAAATAAAAATGAATGTTCGAAAAATGTGTATACATATAGCTATTTGTGCTATGACTAAGAAACAGACAGTACTATATGGAGAGAAACTATTGATAATATAATTCAGTTCTTAATTTAAATGCTTTAATAATAAATGTGGCAAGATTTTTAATTATCTTTTTGTCGTCAGTTTGTAAGAGTTCGATAAATTTTATCATATTTGTGTGATTCCAATAATATCTATGTATATATTGTTTTCTAAGACTATTAAACAATGGACATTCAAGTAAAAAATGAAACTCATCTTCGAGGACGTTACAGTGCTTACATTTTCTGTTTTGATACGGTGTCTTTTCAGGCTTGTGCCATCGCCCTGCTTCGACTTCAAGTCTGTGAGCAGATACTCTTAAACGCGTTAACTCGGTTCTAAATTTTGATAAATTTACAATATTAAGATAAGGCTGAAATTTAAAATTTCCATAAATGCAGTAGTTTTTACCCCTTGTCGTTTGTTGTAAGTCGGTTGTCCAGTTCTGAACATATATATCAGATATGCGTTGTTTTACAATAGATATAAAACAATTTACGTCTCCTACTCCCTGAAAAAACCATGCCTCACCAAAACCTAGTGTATCTAATATATGTTTAACAGATTTTACCCAAGAATTGTTTTCGGGATAAAGATCGAGATCATGTAATAACATATTATAAACAATTTTAATATATTTAACATCATCAGATTGTAATATTTTTAACCAATATTTTAAAACACAGACAATCCGTTTATTTATAAGAGGTTTACGCCCAAGTTCACCATAAATGAAATTATTTTGTGTTTGAAGTCGGACACCCAACAGCTATTTACAGTAACGTAGGTGTATTCTTTCAATTTGTATGCTATTGTTTAATCCCCAAACTTCACAGCCATAACTTAAAATTGGTTCAATAAGCTTTTCGAATAATTCGATACTATGGATATTTACTATAATTAACAGCGTATACCTAAACATTAATAATTGCAAGACATTTCCATTTCTGTCAGAACACATATCCTATTTTTAGAGGAAATGTTTTCTATTTCCCCGAAAATGTGTGACGACAGTACCTTAGTATAAGGAGATTACGAAACAAATAAGCCTATTCATTAGGAAAGGAAGTTGTCATTTATCTTATTAACGACATGTGCTATTTTTACAAACCTAAATGCAATGACAGATAGTAGGATTTAGTTCTAACGCATGTTCAAACAACCTATACTAGTAACTAGTTCATTGACCGTTCCAAGGCGTTGTCCCAAGTTTAAATTATAGCTATGTTTTTGTTTTGTGATTGTTTGGTATTGTATGTGTTGTGTTTTGATTTATTGACAATTGATCATTTGCACTAAAAACGGACCATTTCATGTTTATAGGGGAATCTTTCACGCTGATTTAAACTCGAGGTGTTAATTATTATTTATTTGTAGACTAAATAAAAACGTCGGTAAACATCGGTATAGTTCAGACAAATGGATCTGGCATTCGTGAAATCTGCTAGAATAATGTATTGCTTTAATTGGATGTATCCTGATATTCATGGTTACGTTGTAGATATTTACATGGTTCAACCTAAAATTGTAATTTCAGTGCCAAACACATAATTTACACATTTTTCTTTGCCATATATTCTTCATAAAATTCTTTAACAGGTCAAATTTACCGAATTGTAGATAAAGCAATGCTCAAAACACTTCGATGCGTTTCTGTCCCTGTACTATAGTGTATTTCATGTGAGCAATGTAAGAAAACGTTCAATCTATTTACTAGTTTGTATCACTTATAGTACAACTCCGGTTGCATTCTCTATAATATTTTAACAACTGAAGTTTATTTATTTAATGCAACTAACGGTAATTCAAACATGGATAGCTTTCCTCGCAGCCGCATCACAATATTATCTTCCAGTTAGATCCATTTTCTGAACGTCAGGCATTCATGGCGATGACTCCTCAGTGCTTATCATTACATGAAAACAGACATTAAAAGACAACGTTAATTTCCCCACAAGTGGCATTTATTGCTTTCTCACTAATGGATTTCGAGCAAAATTAAAATTCATTCGCTGTAAACCCTTGAGGTTTAACAGGACCATTATCACTTCAATACGTGCAAATTTTCATTTATGTGCGTGTTTAATATCCCATTTGTAATTCTTACTTTTCATTAATCAGTGTACGTAATCTTTTAAAATACAGTACAGTTCGGTCATGGAAGGATACTATTTGTATTACCGTGTGATATGAGTGAAATTTATAACTAATAAATGGAACAGTGTACGTAATGTGAATACAATTATATGTTGAGACTGCATTAAGGCGAAAAACTGATGTTGAGTGCGCAATTACGCTATACGCAACATTCATAAACGCGTCTGCGCTATTATAAGCTTAAAGCTTGCGTTACTACATCGACAAGAATGAGTCTAAATGCTATTGACAGACACATATTTATACATCGATGGGCAAATAGTAAAAAGAATACAGCTGTGGTTTAGTATATATATCAATATAACATGAATAGTATGATATTATTTTCATAAAAACAATTATTCTTGAACGTGAAGAATTGTGCTTCCAACAAGGTCATTTAGGTCATATGAATGTAAGAGAAAAATATACATACAAACTTATTTTTATCGTATTTCTTGAAATGAACATTAACTCTAATTATTAATTATTGAGAAAGAAAGTTGTCAATTAGTAATATATTATGCTATCAATTTTGATAAAAACAAGACATTTATGTTTAATAGGTGTTAAACGAAAACGCAGCCTTCAATATGTCATTGCAAGAAAGACACAGGAAATTAGCCATGCCATAAACAAGGCTGTTCTTGAAAATAGGACATGCTTATCAGCAGTTTATATTGAACCCTTCATTAATTTACATAGATATGTTATACACTACATTACCAGCAATTATTACGATGAGAACACACTACTGGTCTGAAAGACTTTTTAAATCTGATCCAGGCATTTTGGTAATATTCGTGGTGAATGGAAATGCTCGCTCTATGTAGCGATGTGGCTAATAATATAATAAAAATCAAGTGCACCAAATTCATGTATGTTAACTCATTAACATTTTAAAGTAGCATTGATTGAAGTAAAGACTATTCTGAACCTTTTCCTGTCTATGCAAATAATCACGGTAGTGTATATGTGAAATGGAAAACAAACTGCGAATGTTTTCTTTGCAAAGATATGCGTCACTTTTCGCGACGGCGAATGTTTCTTTGCAAAGATATGCGTCACTTTTTGCGACGGCGAATGTTTTCTTTGCAAAGATATGCGTCACTTTTCGCGACGGCGAATGTTTTCTTTGCAAAGTTATGAGTCACTTTTCGCGACGGCGAATGTTTTCTTTGCAAATATATGCGTCACTTTTCGCGACGGCGAATGTTTTCTTTGCAAAGATATGCGTCACTTTTCGCGACGGCGAATGTTTTCTTTGCAAAGATATGCGTCACTTTTCGCGACGGCGAATGTTTTCTTTGCAAAGATATGCCTCACTTTTCGCGTTTCGCTTTTTCTTTGCTGTATGTGTATGTTTTGTTTCTATCGACACACATTTCTATAGTTCTGTACTTTGTTTCTATCGACACACATTTCTATAGTTCTGTACTTTGTTTTCTATCGACACACATTTCTATAGTTCTGTACTTTGTTAGTGCGATTTAGCAATGACACAAATTAGCAGCTGAAAACCAATAAACATTAATATGTTTATATAAACAAAGATTATATTGAAGGTTCTTGTAATATTTTTACATTTTTGTATGAGATGCTTTTATTATAATTTAAGCATTAAATTGCTATTAATTGATAGATATGTCTGTTTTTATATATTCCATTTATACACGTTGGTTGTTTTGCTATTTAAAATAAATGAAAATTAGGATATCAAATCAGGAGACAAAATCAACATGACTGTGGCAATTTGATTTTGCATTGGCTCTTTAAACCATATCGATCATAACAATGTGATGCCTGTACGACTTTAGCGCAGATGTTCAGTGGAAAACGTATTTGATTTAATTCACCCACAACAGAAACATTGTGTTAGAAATTCAGATACCTGGTGACACGCAAAATAATCCACTCGACGTCTGTGTTGCTCTACACAAGTAACTGTATGATGATGTATTATTTTGTCAATCTGATTTCTGAAAGTGAAATTATTATAACGTTCTTACGGGACGAATACAGCACAATTGCTCGACATAAGCATTATATTTAAGCATGATATGTCTGAAATATATGATTGTCTAGATTAAATGTGCGATGCGAAGAACATGATCGATATTGTGTAAATTATGTGTTAAATGGTAATATTTCTTCTTCTTTACTCCTTGTTGTAAAAAGTAGATCAAAGATACAATTAGTATTTCATATTTCATATGTCATAAGCAGTCTTAGAGAGTCTATATTACCACTTCAAATATCAAGTTCTATCCGTATCTAAATGTAGTTTGCGTGCTAAGATAATCAAGACCAATTTACATGATTGATTGTTATGCACTACAGTATATACTTATCATGAAGGAACAAGTTCAACAAATCTCAGACAAACATTATACCAAGTCTGAAAGATTAGTCGTTATCGTGACAATAATCTGATAGGGACAAATTGGCACTTAACGTACTGACTGAAAACATATAATATATAATTAAAGTGTAAATGGCCAAAGCGTATTACAGAGTTAGACTTAATGATCTTTAATTCCCTAATGTTTTTAAAAGTCAAAGTAACGTAAAGTAAATGCCAGTTGTATCAACAGAGAGAAAAAGAAATGCCATAGAACAAACGCATTACATTAACGATCAACTAGAACAAATTCAGTAATGTCATTTATTAGATCGCGACCTAATCCAAATTGTTCGGTATAGGAAAGGCAAATGTAGTATGGTTACTTGCTTAATTACAGTAATCTTATTAATGACCCTGTCAGGACAATGTAGACAGTGCACACAAATATATATGCAATGCATTAAGACGAATGCAACATATAATTATTTATTTCTATTTCATGCATCGACTGGCTTTATATTCTTATACTTTGCAATTTATTTCAGCAATTGGAAACACGACTTTGCAAAGAAAGGACGGAATATGATGTAAACAAGTGTCATGTCATGTGCGGACTAAAACATATTGTGGACGCTAGCGAATCTGAATAAGTAGCCGACACGAAGTTTTTATCTTCGCAAAACGCATGTATATACAAGAAAATAATATGGCATTTAATTTGTATGCTTTGACATCCTCTCATCGCCTATTAAAGCACTTGTATTTTGGTTTGCATCTTAAAATGATTTGACTAGTAAATATAATGAACCTTTTGAACTTACTGGTGAGACTTATATAAGAAAAGTTTTTTCTCGTTTAAAATGTTGAAACATGCAGAAATAACACAAAAAACACAAACACATGTTTACTTGGTTGACTTATATTTATCTGAATTAACCAATTTTTTATTATTGTAACTCGCTCATGAAACAACTATTGTGCAAAAAACTATGAGCAAATTGTCTCCACTGCACCACTTGTATCATTTGTTCCAGATTCCAATGCTTCCAGTTTATTTAATTCTTAATTTAATTATTTCTCTGTTGCACCAGACTACTTCAAAACATGGGTCACAAACATTCCTAATTAAACTAATTACACGGATTTCAATAATTAAACAGACGCTTCAACGCATAAATTAAGTTCAACTTAGTTCAACGTATATATTTCGTCTGATCTTGTAATTAAACTAATTAAACTACAACTAGTTTAATTGAAATGGAAATGTTGTTTTACAATATTGAATGACATGCAGTTTATAAATGGGCGTACATTGTGTGATTGTGTTATGAAACTGACACTTGTGCGTCTATGGCCTCTAATTGAACAGTTAAGAGCAAGTTAATATAAAACGTTGTTAAAATTAGTCATATGTATTAAGTCCAGGATAGAAAATATAAAACAACATAAAGAATAACACTGCAGAATATGGGAAGATAAATAATTTATATTTTTTTTTACAGATCGCCTACATATATATATGGTAAGATATTCCCCAACGGCATATATCCAGGTCGACCTAATATATGTGTTTACTGTACAACGTAGGTCGAGGGTTTGTGTTAACAGACACTTGCCTTCCGACTCTAGGCTGTAGCTAGTCATCTTGTGTCATTTTTGAGTGCGTTAATTAATAACTCATAACACCCAAAGATATGTCCAAATGATTATTACAGGCGAACGTGTCCATCATCGATGGCTGAAATAAACATGAGTGCAAACACATCGGTTTCATTTATTGTATATCTTTCAAACACAATTTTGTGAGTTTACCATTACAGGGCCTATGTCCAATTACATTACACATTCCAATTACACTATAAATGGTATTATATGACAGAAATGCGCTTTATAAAAGCATGTGCATGACATAAATAACACATACTATAATCCACAATAAGATATTTGATAGAATAAAATAGCAGAACAGTCTTAAAAATTAAAACCCCGGGATCGATTTCACGACTTAAGAGTCATACGAAGATATGAAGTAGACAGCGCTTAAACCAAGCTTTGTAAGAAGTATAGTGTAAAGTAAGTCTATAGAAAATTACTCACAATTATTAAATTATAAACATGAAAAGGGCCAAACAAACCTGACCCGTATTATAAATTGATTTTTGTCTCAGAATGCGTACACACTATTTTCTTTATATATACCCTGTTTTAACCAGTTATATGTCAGTATTAATATTCTGATTATTATAAGAAATGACTCAAACATTCTTAGTTCTTAAGAGGAACTGTGTTTAATCATGTCAAACAAATGACATCTTGGCCGCTTTAATCAAGGTGTGGGCAGTTAATTGTTTTATTTTCTTACTCATTTATTCAGTATGCTGCAATCGCAAACAGTTATTATTGCAATGAAATATAAAATAATGTGACTTTTTGCATATTCCCATCGCTTAGGTAATGTTGGCGCTTCAATTAACGTGATATTCTTGTGTTAGGTTTGGATTGACAAGACAACCTGGCCGAAAATTGTTACTTTGCTGATCTGGCTGATCTCGATGGCCGTGCGCTGCATGAATACAGATGTTTAGTTGAACACTTTCGAGGCATGCCAAAAGACTTGTGTATTCAAACAATTCTGAGAGAATATTCGTTTAGGGAAAGTGCTCTGAACGCACTGCGATGCAAGTACTTCGGACTTTTGAAAACTGTATTCAAAAACTTTTCTTTTGCGCCGGATGCTGAGTTGAAGCGGCTCATTGGTATCAGGTACAGTGAGCAAGTTGCGGTACGGCTTTCACAGGACCTATACAGTATCATAGAAGTCACAGAGGGTGGTGAACATGACGTCCTTAAGACCATGATCAGTAAGGCAAAGGCACGGAGAGCGTCTACTGTGCAACAGCAGAACACCACATCTCGAGGCGGAATTAACCTCACGTGTAAGTGTCAAAAGTGAGTTATCATGGCTCAAAGATAACACCTCCAAAGTTCAGTATGGGCTCCTATTGGTTAAACAAACACTACATGCAAGTGAAAAAAGGAGAATTGATCAGATTAGTTATACTAAATCTATGATGCTCAATTTGAAACAGGACATATTAAACTTAACCAGGGCTGTCAGTTTCGTCACAAATACATCTGTGGATACTATGCAGAATCTAACCAGCTCTCTGGTAGCCACTATCATGCAGTTTGAGGACCGTGTAAGACTTTTGGAATGTATTGTTGAAGCAGATCCGGAACCGAATTCATGAAATAGGATCTAATATTCATCAACCAAGTGTTATTAAATCTACCAACAGAACAGAACATACATTTTCGTTTTGTGGACAGTGCAGTGTGACCATATGTGCATTAACACGTGACAGTGAAGTGAGCTCTGACAGGCCGACACCGAGAAATCCACAACCGGAAGTACTCACGGCTGTCGACGAACGCATGGGTCAGCCTGTTACTGTCCGCATCACCTCTAGGCAGGACGGGAACCACTTCCAGGTTGTGAAATCGAAACGCATTGCGCGATATTGTGTTTGTGGACTTGTCGAATGTGAATACCGAGTTGTTACCGCAAGTGCTATCAAAAAAGGACTCGATGTTAAAACCATCCGAGCATTCCCAGTACGGACAAGGCGTTGGTCAAAGTATGCATCGTATTTAATGAAACATCGCATCTTATCACTGCAGACGGTTTTTGGCTGAGTTATGTAACGTGCGAGCGGTGGCGCTCTCGTGTGGCGCTGCGAATACGCTTCCCCAACAACAGACGGTCGAGAGGCGATGGTTACGCGCGGCGCGTGCTAAGGCGACCAGAAGGCGCCCGTGGACAGCGATCGCGACGACTTCTCACCAAGGCCAGTGCCACTACTAAACAACGGGCGACATCATGACGCGGGTCGTTACTCTGGTATCTGACGAGCGCAGGATTGGGAACAAGACTGTGTGTAGAATGTTTACAGTGCTCTGGAAACGTGTGATGTTTACTAACGGTTTCATACGTATTTTATGCTAATCATGTTGTTTTGGTTTTTTAATATGTTGCTTGTCTTTCACATGTTGCACGTAATCACATGGATTATGACCGGCATAATGTCCAGAGATATTTAGGTAATATATTGACCAGTGGTAACATTGACATTTGCGGTATATCCGAACATTGGCTGATGCCGATAAACGCTCACTCTATATCTAGCAACTATTTTCATTATACGGTTTGTGATGAGGACAATGAGAGAAAATGTGGCGTTTCTATTCTCTAGCATAGACGTTTTAACCGCATGATAACACCTATCGCATTTGATAACGACCGAATTATTGGTATCCAGTTTGAATTCACGCCTAGTGCGTATGTTTACATTTTTCATGTGTATTTACCCCGTGGCAATCATTCTATTGCGACGTATGACGGGTTTATCACTACCTTATACGACATTATAATTAGTTTTGTGATATAGGTATATCGGTTTTTATGGGCGAATTTAATGCTAGACTCGATTCGTCACGAGACACGAAAAAAATTATGCAATTTGTGTATGATTGTAATTGTTTTGCAACTAATATGCTTTACACCTGCCATAATAAGTGTAATACGTACGTATCTTAGGACGGATGCGTTACTTCACGTTTAGACGATATTTTTTATAGACAAGAACTACATGATAGGGTTGTCCATTTTGAGATTACAGGCGACTGTTGTTTAAATTTGTCTAGAAATAGGCCTATATTTAGTTTAAATTTTGATTTTCAACAACTTTTTGATACGTCTCATTGTACATGTATTGAAAATGTATGTAAACTTTTAAAAGAAATTCGTAGATACCATATTGAGCAATATAAAGTCTCTTTGAAAGCTGTGTTTGATAGTGACAAACATGATCTCGCAACAGACGATATGTATACATACTTATGCAACATGGTGTCAGACTTCGCGGATGTGGCATTTCCAAAATGAAATTCAAAACTTGTCTGAAGCCTTTTTGGTGTGATGAACTCTCACATCATCATTCAGTAATGAAAAGTGCGCGTGAAAGGTGGCGCCTGGTCGGTCGCCCGAGGTCTCCGTGACACCTTGCCTATGCCAGCTACAAGAAGGCGAAATCAGAGTTCCGGAAACGACACAGAGCTGCTGTTGAACGATACTTAGGCTCCATCATTCATGAGCTCCAGCTTTCTGCTGAAACTGATAGCGTCGGGTTTTAGAAAGCTGTAAATGCGCGCAAACAGAAGTCGTGTAATATTCTAGGCAACACGTTACGTTTCCATGATAAAGTATACAGCAGTCTTGATGATATAACTGAACAGTGGGGACTTTATTTTAAATCTCTATATCAACCAACCGAATCAGACAATTTCAATAATGCATGGAAAAAGACTGTAGAACAATATGTTCATCGGATGTTTGATAGCATGGTTCGGGACAAACAACGTAACGGTTACGTCGGATGTTGTGACGTCATGCATCATGTAACTACTAAACAATAAGACAAGACATGACAAATATTTATTAAGACTTGTACAGTGTACATCGTCTAAACACTAACATGTTTTACATACATTTATTTGGTCACATTATAATGAATACAATAATAACAAATACAATCAAATTAACAGTCATGTACATATATATCTTTTTTGGTAAAAGCTTAATATAAATACGTATAATGCACATTCGTAATTTCTATGGAGGATAACTACTTATAGTTAGGTCACACCATTGAGACAATTATTTCTTATAATTAGTGCTTCGTTTACAAATTTGGCTAACTTAACAAGTTCTCATCTATTAGTTGTATTTAACAATTGATGGAATTTGTAAACAGAAGGTCTATTGTAATAGCATTGCTTTGAATAGTTTCGCTCATCAGTGAAACTCATCTTCCACGTCTAATTCATAGCAACAAAGACAATAGCGTTCGTTCGTTTCTTGGGACATTCTGACTAGTATATCTTCCAGTTTGAATTCTCAGTGGCAGAGCCGAAGTTCTAAGCTTGGTGACATAACGTCTTAGTTTTTTTAGGTAGAAAATCTAAATAGTATTCATAATTGAAAATATACTTAAATACACGATACATATCTAAAACAGAACTATTAACAACAGATCTAAACCACTCTTGTTTATATGTATCAATTACAACATTTTTAAAGAGCGTTATAAATGTATTAGCATCAACAGAGCTTGGATTATTAAACACGAGAGACAAACCGTAAGTGTCTAACAGCTTTTTAACATTTAAAACCCAGTTAGAACGTCCGCTGTGGCAATCGTGTAAAGCTTGCAAATATATGGCTTTTATAATAATATTTTCAGTTTGGGTAATTTTAAAAGTATTTAACAATCCTTACGTATCGATGAACAGAAAGTCGATATCTACCTAATTCGCTATATACGACAGCATTACAAACATTTTCTTGAACGTTTAACAGTCGTTTACAGAACTTTAAGTGCACCCTTTCCAATTCTTTGACTTTGTATTACTCCATACCTCACATGCGTAATTCAAAATAGACCCAACAAAAGCATCGAACAGTTGGCATTGTGTTTAGGGCTTAAGGTCAAACTCTTTACATTTGTTAAATAAAAAATTCATTGCTTTAAGTGCTTTACCACATAAATGTTCTTGATTCAAATTAAAATGTCCAGTATAATTAAAAACAGTTCCCAAATAGTTAAAATCGTTTACTACTTCAATTTGCTGACCGTCATATGACCATTTTTCAGATGGCAATAGTCTTCCATTATTTTAGTTTTATTAGTATTTACCTTTAATCCCCTGCAATTACAATAATTAGATTAAAGATTTAAATGGTTCTGCATTTCTTCTGTAGATTTACCAATGATTGCCATATCGTCGGCAAGTAGTAACAATATCAGTACAATATAATCTATACTTAAACCGGAAGGAGTTTCATTCTGCAAAAATAGTTCTAAATCCTATATAAATAAAGAAAATAACAAGTGGGACATAACATCGCCTTGGCGTAGACCTACAGCATAATTAAAATATTCTGAATATGATGAACAATGCTTAACACATGACTTAACATTTTAGTACATATTTTATATTATTCTTAATAATTTATCGCCAAAGCCACATTTGAACATTTTTAGCCACAGTGCATTTCTATATACAGTATCAAAGCATTTCATCATATCAACATAAATGACATACACTCTTTTATTTTCGTTAACATATTTTTGAACTAAAGACATAAGGATGTATATTTCGTCAATTTTTGAGCGCCCTTTTCTAAATCCGAATTGGGCATCCGAAATGATGTTAAAGTTATTACAAAATGTTTCTAATAAACTATTAATAACTGAAGTAAATAGCTTAGATAAACAACCAAGTAGGGTTACTCCTCTATAATTATTAACATTTGTAGTATCGCCTTTCTTATGTAATGGGATTATAATACCTTCCGTCCATTTCTCAGGATAATGACCGGAGTTCAATACCGCATAAAACAAATCACATATATGCAAAGATAAAATATCAATACATTCAATTAAATATTCGTTCAAAACACAATCACTTCCATGGGCTTTTTTTACACTTTAACAGTTTAACGGAAGCTTTTATCTCATCAACGGTAAAAGGCTGATCCAATTCAGTGAAACGTGAATTTGGTAAATCAAAATTATGTGTTGAACAAAAACTTTCAGCCTAATCGTTTACACAATCAAACAAACCACTACTTATATTAGAGAAAAAAATGCTAAAGTCTTGCAATAAAATATTTTCAATTTTCATTTTAGTGTTTCAAATATTTCAAAAAATATCAGGGTCTATGATTTTTTAATCCTTCGATTTCATTAACCTTAATTCTCAAATATGTTTTTTTCGTATTGTTTTTATAATGCAGAAATTGAATTATATTATTGTCCGACTTATCACAATTAAACATATTCAACAAAGATACATAATGAGCATGTGACATTTAACATTCAACATCAAACCAATCTGCATGCTTAACAGTGCTACATTCTTCAAATTTCGGTTTGTTAGAAGTAAAGTGTTCCTTTGAAAATAAAGGATCAGCAAACTTGCGATTAACATCAGTGAATTTATTTAATGCAACATTCAGAGAATCACTGCTTGTACAATCAATATCATCAATAATTCTGTTAAATAAAGGTAGACTACAAATAATGCCTGATCTAAACTGGTTACGCAATGATTTGTCCCATTTAAACTTAGTATCTGTAACCGACAAATGATCAACAGTTTTATTGTTACAATATACAGAAAATGATAAAGGTGCTTGGTCACTGAACTCGTTCAAATCATGTATAATACAATCTTTAATAAGTGTGAAATTTCGTTCGTGACAAAGTAAATAATCAATTGTTGATAAACCGTTATGAGAAAAGTATGTAAATTGACTCGTATCATCTACTCTACCATTCACAAAACGATAATTTGAGGATTTACACAAATGAAGCAGTTTGATTCCGTGGTTATTATGAGATCTATCAAGTGAGGCCCTAACAGAGTTTATATCTGGGTCATTATCAATATCATCTGTAAATCTATTTACAATGTCATGAATTACAAAATCAGATTTACTGCCAATTCTAAATAAAATCACCCCAGAGTAAGACCTGACCTTGGTTATCATAAATGGAAATTTCAATTTCAAGCAAATACAAAAATCAACACTAATAATATTGTATGCAGGTGAATCTTCGCACCAAACATAACAACCACAAAGATAAATATCTTCATTTACACCAAAACAGCGTCTATCTAGTTTCAACCAGATACTTGAATGATGATGATTTTTTATAATTTCAATTCCATCTTTTAAATTTTCTGTGTAATACAAAACTACGCCACCGCTACATCTACGCGCATTTCTGTTCTGAAATTTCATATAAAAATTATGAGAAATATATCCTGTTAAAGAATGCTACTTGAAGAATATTTCCAGGATTCAAATAAAAAACAAATATCATATTTTGTCAAAATATTTACAAATAAAGGGTCATCAAGTTCGTTCACGTGCAACGATAAGATCGAGAGTTCTCCCCCATCGTGCCCCTATTCCTTCACTGGACGGCTGTCTATATAGAGGGTGTCGTAGGCGATCAATGCTCTCTTGCCTTGCCCCCTCTCCGAATTCATCTTCGGTACCAGCTTTCTACACTTAGCAACCACTTCCTGCGGAAACTGTTCGAAAACATTAAAGTTAGTACCATTCAGGTGTCGCCGTACACAATAAGGGTACTTGTAGAAGGCGAACTTCGCCACGATAGATCGGGTCTTGCCTTGGGTAGGTTGACTCGGAGAACAGTGCACCATTTAAAACTGCATGCTATCAGCAGCGTCAGGTGGCGATCTTCCGGGCCTCATGAAGGTGCGTCCGTAGCTTCCTTTGCGTGACTTCCGGTGCCTCTCCGGCAACTTCCGGCACGCCGGTAAAAATGAGATTGTTTCTCATCGATTAAGATTTAATGTACGCCATGTCGTCCCGGAAGTTGTCGCGCTCCTCCAGATGCTCCAACCGACTCGACCTGAGCGACGGCTATATCCGACCCCTCTGCAGCGTGCTGGAGCCGATCGACTTGCTCTTCAACGCGCTTTATACGCGTGTCAAGGGCTAAACACATGCATTTCATGTCTTTCTCAAAACTAGATAATCTTTCCTCAAGTTTATCAATAGAAAAAGACATTGTCTAACCTACATTTAATAGCATTGAAGCAGTTCATAATATCTCTAGGTGTAGGCTCACCTCCAGACTCCGCCATATCGTCCAAATGTTTCACAGAATCATCCACAAATACCCTAGTATTATTGTCATCAGCACTATAAAGCTCAGCACTGGCTTTGTTTAGCACATCACTGAGTGAAACGTCATCGTCCGCTGACGGGCCTCTTTGCTTTGTTTGTTTACTATTTTGACTGTTTATGTCACTATCGTTTCTACTTTGATATTTTCTTTTACTTTTACACTTATGTCACTTAAAGAAACATTTTAGTAAATTGATTGCACAAAAATAATTTCATTTGTTCGCAGTATTAATTCAAAATTATTAATGTTTACCTTCGTTGAAAACACGACCGTTTCGCGCATTGTCACGTGACCATTTATAAGGCGAGTGGTCCAGACATCATTACACATGAACAATGGATTTGTGTGTGTGACACACTATCACCAGTTAAGCAGAACTTTACACACGCATATTGCGATGCGGGCACATAACGGAAAATATTAAACGTGGCGAGATCATCACTCTGCATAAAGGTGGGAACAAGAGACGCGACGATCCCAACACTACAGAGCCATCAGCTTAACATGGTAATACTTAAAGTGCATGAAATGGTGATGTTGAGTCAGTGCAAAGACAACTCAGCCCACAACAGGGAGGCTTTCAGGAGCAGTTAGGCTGGCTGATGACGTCATTTTCATTACGTGAGTGCATTTTGCTACGAAACATTCATCAATGGCACTTAAGTGCTTTTTGGACGCTAAACAATCATTTGACCGGGTATGGATTGACGGACTATTTTACAAACTCCTGAAAATTAACGCCGTTCATAGCATCAATAACAACTGTCGCATGTCATTTTATAATATGTACCAGGATGTATAAAGTCATGTCCGATACAGAGGACAGCTATCAGAGGCGTTTCCTGTTCGCCAAGGAACGCGGCAAGGTGGCAAGAGCTTTTCGATGATGTACCTCGTCTTCATCGATGGTCTTATTCGCGAACTTGAAAGCAGCGAAAATGGACTATGTGTCTACAACATGAACGTGTTGTCCCCTACAGTGGTCGATGATATGGTAATCGTTTCATTTTCGAAGACCGGTCTGGACAATATGCTTCACATTTGTTGCAACTATGTTAACACCTGGCGATATTAATATAACCCTAATAAGTGCGCAGTAGTGAAATTTAATAGCACAACACATCCATCTCGACAACCATAGGCGTTTTACCTTAGGAGTTACATTACTTCAGCTGATAAACGCTTATGTATAAACTGAAACAATCAATTTTATTTCGTTAATAAGAAATACTACGGAAGTTAAATGAGATAGTACTTCCGCTGCGCATGCGCATCAGTGTGCTTCCGTTTCCGCTCAAGTAAACGTGTAATTGAACGTAGTTCAATTTATTTTTACGATATTTTTAATTTTAACCAACGGTAGTGCGGTGAGTGTACGTATTTTGATAAATTGGAATTTACTCGAACGTAGTTCATGTCAAAACCCACTTGACAGTGTTTATACGCTCACGTAGTGAGCAAATTGATTCGCTCACGGATCACAATGCCGGACAATAGCGTCGAAGATGTCGGTAAAGGTAATAAAAACTCAAAAGGAAAGGCACCTGCTAAGAGACAATCTACTAGTGTAGTAGAACGTTTGACAAAACGTCATGCCAGTGATGATATGGTGAAATTCGCAAATGGGACAGCGTCCAGTCACGTGAATAATAACATTATTATGGAATGTTTGAGAAGTATTCGATTGCACTTGCTAATCGTACGGATAAGTTTAAATCCTATGGTGACGTCGAGTATTACGACGACTATGAGGACTGTGCAGCTTCCTGTCCGAAAAGATCTAGATCGGACATGGGTATGTCCGAGGATCAGTCCAGTAGTAGTGCGCCAACAAGCTCGATTAATAGATTCTTAGACTTGTCTCAGAAATTAAAAGCAACGGAAATATGTGACAATAAGGTTGCTGACATCTTGGCAGACACGGCCAATGAATTATTTCGGAAAGGGATGCACGGAGACATGTATGAACTGTTTGTCAAAGACGAGAATTGTCCCAGACCTGAGAATTGTGAGGGACTTGTCACAGTAAGAATGAATAAGTTAATTTCCCCATTGAGTCGTACTAATGACAAGAAATTGCAATATATTGCCACATCTGTTGTAAAAGCAAGGTTATGCTTAACTAAAACAATGAGCGAAATTGCGAAAATTGAAAAATCTATGGCCGACGCAGAGAAAGATATTGATCTTAGCAGAATCACGGACTTCGAGGCTGTAATGAAGCGTTGGCATTAATGGTTCATGCAAATTACCAACCATTATGGTTCGAAGAGACTTTTTAAGACCAGAACGTAAACGGAGATATGCCCATCTATGTACCCATTTCATAGCAGTCACTAAGGAATTGTTTGGTGATGACATATCAAAAACAGCTAGAGAAATTGAGCAGTGTGCGAAAATGGGTTATACAATGTCTGGAAAGTATATCTGAGGGTCATTTACAGGACGATTAGTGTTTCGATGTCGATTTAGGGGAACCTTGTTTCAAGGGTCAGAGGATAAGCTCCACACAGATCGTACAGACACCATGATGCAAAAACGTGCTTCGCCGAGGGGGAGCATCGAGGTCACAGCAGAAAAATTAGATCAAGTAAATGAAGGTGTTAAATCAGGCAGGCTGAAATATTTTGCCGCTGAGTTGGAAAACAATCACTTCTGATAGATTTTTTTTAGACATAACCAAAAGCTGTCATATCGAATTATGTAACAATACGAAACCACATCAGTTACGCTTTTCACAAAGAATGTTTAACAAGCAAGAGAGCTTGGTTATTGATGCAGAAATACAAAAACTTATGTCACAAGATGTTGTTAGACTTGCTGAGCATGACAAAGAAAAGTCAGTTTTTATCTCCGTTTTTTCTGAGATCCAAAAAGAATGGAGAATATAGATTATTTCTGAATCTTAAAGAGTTGAATAACTTTATTCCGTATCGTCATTTTGAAATGGATACATTTGAAAATACAGTTACATTAATTCGGAAAGATATGTATATGGCATCAATAGATATTCGTCATGCATACTATTATATTCATATGGTTGAAGAAGATCAAAAATTTATAAGGTGTATTTTGAGAGGCAAAATATATCGTTTCAAATGCTGCTCTAACGGTATAAGTCACGGCCCACCTTGGTTCACACAAATAATGAAATCAGTGTATGCAACACTGCGAAATATTGGTCACATAAGCACAGGCTTCATTGATGATAGTCTTCTTTGTGGGCAGTCAAGCCAGCTTTGTTCAGCTAATATAAGGGATACAGTTGATCTTATAACCCGATTAGGTTTTATGCTAAATCTGGAAAAATTAGCTCTAATACCAACTCAGGTCATTACATAATTGGGGAATGTTATTGACTCTCATAGAATGCTTATATATTTGCTGTACGATAAAAAATCCATGATTGCTGCATAATGCAGAAAAATATCTGATGCTAAAATTGTTTCCATTAGCGATGTGGAAAAAATTATAGGCGTTAACGTTAACATAACATTAGCTGCCTCCCTCCCTCCCGACATGTTCAATTTCGCGGTGAGAAACGTGTAACACATCATTCGATTGTGGTAGGACTACCAAAAAAGTAAGAGAACGGCACTTCATAGACATGCGCAGCGGAATTACTATCACAGTTAACTCCCTTCATATTATATTTAACTCATAAAATTACAATTAAACTTCAACTTCACGATATGTTTCGTTTAAGTTTTAAATTATCCACGAAGAAGCTGAATCACGATGCAGGTATTAAACTGCGTTGAACACTCATCAACATTCGCAACAGTAGCAGCAGTGGCATACACCCGCGTACAATAAGTCCTGTAACCCTGAAGAAGATTTACCAATCTGTTGTTTTACCAGCTGTATATTCAAAGCAATATCTCTACCATTGAAAGAATCATAGACTACTGAAAACTGCAGTTTTTCGGTCAGCTCTGTAGGCTAACATGAAATTATCTCGCGAAGAGGAGTTCGTTAATAGACTCGTTCGCTTCCTACATTATGACAGACAAACTAGCGGTCTTATAACGGATGTAAAAATACTTTACCAAAATACGATCTGACAGACTATATGTATTCATATATATTATCACGGGTGTATTTCCAACAAAACTTGCCTGGAAGAAAATCCTGTGCACGAATGTACCCATGCCAGAAAAATCAAAACTCTACACAAAATTGATGGCATTAAAAAATCCCGGCTTTGGAATGGATGGTTAGCCACTCGAACATTTCACCTCTCTGGACGATGGTTCGGGACAAACCGAGCCTCCAAACAACCTGCGTTGTACTTGCGAAAGCAATCGGGCAGAGCATGTGCACACCATATGTGCGCGAGTGGCTGCAAGGCATGCCACCCGAAGACGAACAGTATTTTTGAACACATTATGTGTTCCTGTGAAAGGAAAGTTAATGAAAGACGTTCTCTATGGAGTTCTATAACTGTAAAATGTGGCCTTAACCGGTTTATTTCAATTCTACTGTCAAGTGCCAAAGAACAATGTCTAATGTTTATGTCCGATGGATGTGCTTTGTGTAACAACAACTTCGTTAACAACAGTGTCGCGCTATCGCTTGTGAAATTACTTAAGTAGACATTATAGTTGATTATAGCGAGATTTCCTAGTCATGTTATACCTTAAAGACTTTCGCTTTCGGCTCTTTATTTAAGGGGGTTATAAACAAGGTTTCTGCGTGTGTCAGTTTTTTTTCCACATATGTGATAGTGAGTTTGTGATAGTGTTACTAGTTTACCACCCACCCACCCACCCACCTATTCTTCAATAAGAATCATACATCCTAATGAATAATTTCAAATATATTTTTATTAGAACAGCTAAACTGTTCATAAAAGAAACAGAGACTCGGTGTACATGATGCACTTAGAGTGAACCTATGAACAGTAACGATATAAAGGTCATATTGATTTACACATCATAAATATTGAAAACAATTTCGATTGCAAAGCTACCGATTTATTTTAAGGTAACAGAAATAGCAAACAAGAGCAAAATTACATAGAAAAAGTCAAATGTAAGCTATGACGAGTTGTTGAATTGTGGAACACCTATTTTGTGCCGTTTAGTAAGAGATATTACGGAATATTATATATAATAATAACAATAATAGTTCATTTATGAATATAGCTCGTGTTTATATTAAATATAGGCATTGTACTAACTAATCGGGATTTTTCAGGAATAATCAAAACATTTTAATTAACAAATCAAACATCGTTATGAAGCAGTTATGCTTATGACTGACTATCAAAATACTGTTAAAGATGAAATAGGAATTGCATTTACCGCAAAGGCCAGTTTAACTGATCCGTAGTGCAGACAAAATATTTGGCGTACCACAGACGGATGCTTTTAGTCTGATTGCATGCTATCATATAATAGAGAAAGCAATACATTCCCTTCAATGACACATGAAATAAATTGGTCATTTAACGTGTTAACGCTTTGCCAGTGTAAGTGTAATAATTACCTGATCGCCTATATAAATGCTTTATCGTCATTTTATTATGGATACGACTGTTCCCGATAGATAGTCACTGTAACAGAGAGAAGGTTTTGACTCTTTCCCGCACGCGCCGGTGTTTTCCCAAAAACTTATTCATAGACGAAATCTCATTAATCAGGCAATTTTCCGTCTCTCCTCGTAACAGCCAGAAACTATCGAAGTTTCCGATATAGTGTCTACGGCAATTGTTGATCATGTTCCTACACAGTCTCTTTGTTCCTATTCAGTCTTCATATTCTTGTTATCACTTGTTTCTGTTCTTTTCGCCATATATTTGTGTCAGAGATAGCGAGTACTAGGTTAGTGTTGAATAAAGATACGTTTTTTTTAGCGAGGCTTAGAAAACCTAAACAATGTGGAAATATAGCTTTTTTTTCTCATGTGGTATTATTTCGTCAATGCCGGGCGTGAGGATGGGATAACATTAATTATATACTGTCCATTTCTGTTATAAAAGGTACTAAGCTTCAGATGGTCCAATTATATAACACTTTTTTGTTAAAAATACATAATTATATAGTTGACATTTAAGTATAGGCCTTATACAAAATAAATACATATATACCGAGGTAATAATACAGTTATCACATGGATGTTTTGAGGAACAGTCAAAACGGTTTACCCTCGATATCGGGATGACAGTTTGAACGGTTTTCGTCGGCCTTGCGAGACATTATAAGTGACCCAGTGAACATCAATTAAATAATCATGAGTATACAATTGTAGAAGTGAAACACAGCGTACCTTGTTACTACATCATACTTGAGTTGATTCGGCGAGCATTATAAGGTAAATGTGTTGTGTGACATTTGTTTGTTTATATATTTAGTTTATGTTAAAGTTTATGTATATAAAACCGTATTATTTGTCGCGGAAAGTGCAGTCTCTAATGTTGGTTTATTTTCACATGTAAAGAGCTGCAGTAAATGTGCGACGAATACATATTTTGCTAGGAAATTTGTTTCTAAATTACCATTGACGTTTGAAATTAAAATTAAATTGGATCGTGAAAATTGTATGTCGTCATTACCCCTCCAACCTCGCGTCTTTCAAAACAGTTGTGCACGTCTAATTTAATGTATGATCATGTCTCGCCAAAACGAATATTGGTACTATACAAGTTCGTGACTTAATAACAAGCTCGATAGTTTCAACTTAATGCCGACATTTTAAACAAACATGAGGAATAACATCATTTGTGCTTGTGTTGCTCTTTATTATCTCTGGTGGCGATACTGCAGCTATGAGCGATTTTCGACACATTGTTGCGCAAAAGGTTAAAGCCCCTACCTCACTGAGCTGCAACAGCAAGCGACTCGTCATATCGTCTTTCGTCAGTATAGTAGCGAAGGTGTGTATAGCGATCTACGATCATTACAACGAGACAGCATCCAAGTGTCCAACAACTGTGGAGGGATCAAAGGAAGTCGCCATGTGCTATGCCGACAAGTGGAACATTAATCACGGTTGTGGCAGCAACAATGGCAAGCTTGTGAGAATACAGGCACCGCCTAATTCTGACAGTTTATATTGTAATTATACAGGATTCTACTCAATCACAATGCTGGTTCTTTTTATTATACAGGATTCTACTCAATCACAATGCTGGTTGTTGTTAATGCTAAATATAAATTAATGTATGTCCATATGGACGTTTTATTGTGCAGACTAAGATGCTGGTGATTTCAGGAAATGTGAACTCGTACAAGCTCTGGAAAAAAAGCTTGACGCAATTGATAATTGATATTTTTTAAGTCCGACGAGTTAAAGACTAGTTTCTGGCGTATATTAGGCAATTTAGGCCAGCTGTATGGTTTAATGTGACCCACGTAATAGGTATTTTATTAGATCTAAATATCTTAAGAAAAATACTTTTGGGACCAAAAATTGCATTTCTTTTGAATTTCTAACTATCAAAATCAGCATGAGCAGCAACACAGCAACAGCAGCAAAAACACCAGCAGCAACAGCAGCAGTATTATCTGTGGTTAAACATACAAAAGAATAACATCGGATAGGTTTTGCAGGATACTCAATAGTATCTCCTTGTTGGACCAGCTATGGGAAGTACCAACACAAACCCCGTGATTTAGATACATGATGCTAAATAATACAACATCAAACAATCATCAGCACTAACACATACTGTACATATAATATTAATGTATTTATTGACAAAATAGTAGCCAAAAAAACGAAGCAAAAATATAATAATTTCAATGTTATAACGTATTAAATTTCAAAACGCGTCATTGAAACCAAACTCTTCACAACAAATGATGTATCTCTTATTTACACACCTCTCTCCGCGAATCGCAAACTATTTATTGTAAAAGTTTTAA
This sequence comes from Congeria kusceri, assembly GCA_027627225.1. Lineage (NCBI taxonomy): Eukaryota > Metazoa > Mollusca > Bivalvia > Myida > Dreissenidae > Congeria > Congeria kusceri. Next base: position 56,556,430 of record CM051038.1, on the reverse strand, counting down.
ATGACAACTAACAAAATAAAAACACTAAATATTACAGTTAAGAAATACATTTCTAAGCGTATATTTTACTCAGTTATTGTAGGACATAGAAATACGGTTATATACAAGCATTCGTAACAGTCGAAGTTGAAGAACATATAATAAATCCCAGTTTCATATGCAATAATGCAATACCTCAAAGATAAGTGATTGTTAAAATACAATTGAAAACATTTAAACGTAACGCAAGATGCTGTTTAAATTCATAATTAACAGATGTCTCTCTAATTGTCAGTAAAATACCGAACGTTAATGCAGCTAGTGGTGCGATTTTATATTGCTGTATTCCTAGAAATAAAGTGATTAAACAGTGTGTTAGTCGTGAACGTGGTAATTAGGATTGTAAACAAGGGAATCATTTCATTGTTTTGTAGTATTCAATTAAATTACTTTGAGAGATGGAATTGGTATGCGTACCATGCTGCCCAATTACTTTAACATGGCATTATGGAGAGTGTATGTAAGCAGTGTTAAGTCATAACGTTGTTGGAATCCAGCATATAGAATAGGCAAAAATACATTTATTGTTAAATGCCTTTTTTATCAAATAGGTAGTGTAGGAATATTGCCTATTTTTGTGAAACGCTTTAATAAATTATGAAATGAATATGATTTTCACGTCGGATTTTAAATGTTTATAAACATAAACATTTGTTTGTTTTTTTTGGTTCATATGGTGTGTTCTGATTTAACAAAATTACCTCGAAAATGCATAACAATAACACTACAAAACAAAAACTGCAAGACATCGATTGGGATCTAGATACTTGTAACAACAGACAGGTATTGCATAATTGAAAAGAGTGTCTAATAAAAAGAGCAGTACGTGTGCAGACTCTTTACGATTGAGATTTTCAGTTAGTACATGTTTTAGGAGTATAAATTAGTAACCATGATGGTATATTATGTTTTAACTGACATAAGTATTTGTGGTTCGGAAATTATGCGTTGTGTCATTGAAACTAGTAAATGTATATTTGCCCTAAATATGTGCCGCCAAAAGTCCAGTCTCTAATTGGTTATATTTTCTTTAGAAAACTCCACGTCGAACGGAAACATGGTGCCACAAAATGTGTTCCGGAAGTATCATTGCCTTTGAAATTGAAACTAAATTAGATTGTGAAGATTTTATGATGTAGTAACACCTTCCATACGTCATTCTAAATAGTTATGAAAGTCTAATTCCAATTTATGGTCTTGTCTCGCTGAAACGACAACATAGTGCGTATTGACAAGTCTGTATCTTAGTAACTGGCTTGTTATTTTCAACGAACAGAAATGCACACATATTAAACTTAAACGTAAACACATAATGCGTGTGCTTATATATATGTGTGCAAAATGTTTTTGTGTCAATAACAATCGCTTGTTTGTGATAACTGTTTTTATTTGAAACACACGTGCATAAAATTGTTTTGAGAACATAGTGATATTTTAGCTGCAATTAGCATACATGTACACATAATATCATAATATTATTATTCAAAACGCATAAAACAGATCTTCCGAGTCGGTTCTGTTTTTCGAGACACTGGTCAGCAAAAGGTAAGGCAAACTATTAATTCATTAGTAGTAGAGTTTATTACAACAAAATTAGTAAGAAATCGATATATTTACTAACAAATTGCTTATTAGTTAACACTCTCTGAATAAGGCATTTATCAATAACTAGAAAAACCCAGCCAGTGTACTCGGTTGTTAAATGTTTAACATCATGAAAGACACAGCACCTTTAATGTTTTTGATGTAAAATGTACTTAAAAACGCAAATCATGAAAACAAATCATTTTACAATAACTATAGCTCGGATGCGCTTTAATTGTTAATGGCAAAAACTGGACATTTCTTTCGTTTTAGTTCTGGTTTAAGAAATGAGAGATTAACACACCATTGAAATGTTGAAATACGAAATAACTACATGTAAAACAATCTGCGACCATTTTATAACAATATTTATATATAACACCATGATCAATGACCAATGTTACTCATAAAATATGATACAAACACAAACTAAACGACACCTACTGATTGTCGACAAGATAACAAAGATTCCAGTTGACGCTGGCATGGTAGGTACATCGTCAAGCATACGTGTAACAATAGTTCAAGAGTTGATGGCAATTTCGTATTTCCATTATGTGCTCTAACAGGTATCTGAGATTATCGCCGATATGATTGATGTAATGCTAGACTTGTAGCTTTTCATATTGTTTGTAAGACTTTATATCAGAACATCAAACAATCCACATCCATTCACTACAAAGATGGATGTTGTCCTCACAACATTGTAAACTTAAAACATGCACTAGGCGTTCCACTTATTACGTAATTAATTATGAAATAAGTCAAATCGTTATGTTAAACATAAAATACATTACGCTATATTGATGGCAGAGAAACTATAAAGACAAACTAACATAATATTACATTTATAGTAAATATTGAGCCAAACAAACTCTTAAGTATATACGTACGAATGTCACAAGGCGTTGACATCAGTTTTAATCATAGGTGATATTTTTATGTCAGTGTCTGTGTTATTTGTTATGTATTGTGTTGTATTTGCAATGTATCACTTGCCCTAAATGAAGGACCACTTGATGGTATAGGGCAACTTAATGACTTACACAGATTTATATTAATTTATTGCAATTAGAATATTGTAACCTATAAACAATAAAGAAATAATGAAGCAAACGGGGAAATTAACCCAATTTTTTATTTTTTTTTGCAAACGTCTTTAACACGATCAACTGCAATCAGTTGTCAATCAGCATCATCGTATCATATCTTATTGCATCATAACAAAGGGTGACAAATCGTTTCTAATCATGCATCAAAGCATCAAAATCGTGGTGATCGGGATCGATCGTAGACAAAAAAATCACCACGCTCTGAAAAAATGTGTTGCAATCTCAATAAACAATGAAGTCAATAGTCATTTGGGCTGTATTTATATCATTCGGGTAGCTCAAATCGTGATCTCCATCGATTACGATTGTGGAAGACATCGCGAACACAATCGAATCCTATTGTAACGGAACGCATGCATTTTTGATAAGCGTATCAGAACTTCTCTTTACTTACTAGAACATCCTTATTCGGGACACCCAATCGTGATGATCGTGTCAGATCGAGACCCAGTCGTGGACTCGACCGAAACAATCCCAACGGATTGTATGTAATCGTATCTGAAATGGAGATCAGGCCGTGACATATTTTCACCTGTAATAGGCAAATCGTGACCAGATTGCAACAGAGGGCAAAACATCGTATCAGAACGTATGGTCTGGCATCACATCGTATCCAAGCCTGAAATCTCAGCTCAGAGAAATACCACGATAAGCTACGAGTGGCCAATCGAGGGTTTGTGAAAGATGCACGATAGTGGAAACATAGCAAAAATTAAAATATTATGCTATTACTGTTAGCCTAGACTGTAACCACCTATGAGCTACAATTATCGCTTGAATTTCCACGGCTGATTGCTTAAGGATTCCATCTTTGACAACTCCAGCGGTGGTTCCTGAAAACAGATGGTTATATACTGAGTATAAAACGATCAAACCCTTTTATATTACATCACATTAATCTATTGATTCGAGGCATACAGGCAAACGAAGAAAACTGCACCTTTTGACACCATGCTTTACATGTGGTTCGATGACTATGAAAACAGACATGTGTTTCGCCATTGGCGTTCTGTTGATATGCGAAAATCTACATATAATTACAAGAAAAAACAGACGAAATGACTAATTGTTTACACGGGCGGGCAGGTTGTTGGAAGGGAAAACTTTGGGCTTTAGCGATTTTTGCATTATTAAACTTAAAGACAATGCCTTACTTTCGTATGCAGAAATAATACATATGCGTATTTAAATGTGAATGGCAAAAGAACGTTTTCCGTGTACACAATACTTTGTTCTCTGAGGTTCTGACTTAGGTGACCTTCCCCTGTGTCACTGGCTCCGTGGTCGTGTATGTGGTGGCGTGGGTGTGTGAGGCGCGGGTAGAGCTGCGGTACATCAGCTCGTACTGGTTCCAGCGGCGACGAAGAACTTGTATGACCTAGGAAGACCATTGCATTGCTTACAATTTTGACCCATGTGGATGTGGAAGAAATTAATCCGCGTATATATAGTCTTTGCTTTATTTCAACACGAAATACATATAAAATATTGTTTTATTAACCAGAAAAATGTTGTTGGATTGGTTCTAACATTGGATGCGTTAATCTTATTGGTGCAAAAACGTCCAATTTTTTACCATGACTTTCAAATGTCCAATTACCAATTTCAATTTTACGTACCAATGCACGCTTACTTGTCAGACAAAAAATTAAATTATTACAAATCATTGAATAAAACCGTATTAGTTTGGATAGCTCGTATGTGTCTATACTTCAATTTTACGATGATTTGGTTCCTGGGAGAAATATTTGAATACAAATTGCAATCACTGCGACGAAAGATCACTTTGCAATTGTCGTGTTTGGGGTATAAAGTAAAATACAAATACTTATTTGCATATTGTATTCATACTATCAACAATCACTTTTATACATTGTGAACATTTCAACATTAAACATAATTCGCAAAGTCAGGGGCACATACTATGTATTTAATAATATAATAGTAAACACAAAAAGTTCAATAATATCAACACTTGCAAGTGATAATATAGCATCTGGTGTGGTAGCGTCCATTGACATTGATTTGTTACAACATTTGTGTGGAACACAGGCTTTGCAATTTAAACATATGTTAAGGACGAAATAATTCATGCCAACACCGTTAAAACTACCTTTAAACCTGAACGTGTGGCCAACATCCGGATCAGAATTGTCCATTAGTAGATAGTAGCTGATTGACCTCATACAGACGATTATAAAAATCATCCAGCATCCACTTAACTTAATGGTGTGATAAAAAATCACTATGCTTCAAGCTAACAATGTCTTGCACGCTTCTTTTAGCTATGACAAACGCGACACTGTGCCCGTTAAAACCATTTCGGATAATGAATGTTTCGGTTTCCAAGAATTTGTTTTGTAACATCAAACCATTGTTTAACCACTTAAAATACAGAGAAATGATAGCTTTGCCCTAAGGTTGATTGCTCATCAAGTGCTACATTAACCTTGCAATCGAGCGGCAAATGAATATCTAAATTGCATCGTAGGACTAAAATGAAAATCCATTCAGATTTATATTTTACTTAAAATAAAACATAATTATTTGTGCTATGTTACAATAATAACAAAATATAATAATTAATATGTATATTAAATTTCAAATGCCTGTATGCTTAGATATTAGACTAAATACTCGTACATGGCACTTGCCAGGGTTATTGCATGACTTTGGTTTTAATTTCGTATTTTGAATTTAATATCAACGCAGCTTTTAATATTGCTACTTTGTACATGCCATTGTCATTGTACGTCCTTATGTATTTACGTACAATAATAACTTTACTGCATGAAGATATCACATTGAGAAACTTTTTTTGTTCAATTGTCTCTTCAATAAACACATATAAATACAATCATACATAATGAAGGCATACAAGCAAATTAAGAACAAATATATAAAAGTGATAATATATATGTTAACAAAGAAAAATAGCAATGCATCAATCGTGTTTAAAACAGCAGTCCAGAAATATGTTTAAAAAAATAAAACTTTGCAAAAATCGTCTCTAATGGACATCTTACCGATCAAAATACAAAACAAATCCGCATTGAAATCGGTAAAGTAATAACGTCTTGGTAACTTTTTATCGAATAGTTATCTGTATGCGATAGCTGATGATGCCACTAGAGTATATCAGCATGTACATTAGTGTATATTCCGTTCGTTCCAAGCGTTTTCGAGCTTAGACATTATAAAATGCCTTTCGTACATAAGAACAGTTTTCAGTCGAGTAAATATCATTAAATATCATTAAAACCAATGCAAATTCAAGATGTATTGAAATATATTATATGGACTGCGGCTTTAACATGTGAGTTTAAAAATATTTATATACATGTAATAAACTTACTCCAATGTCATGGACGGGTTGCAGTCTCTAACCCCGACATAAACGACACTGTCAGTCCTGCAAAAACGATTTTATTATTCAGTTCAATTTTTTTTTAATCGGCCTGTTCCCAGTTTTTGCTGCGAACTAATTCCAGGCTTTAGTTAAATATGTATTTAACAGTGTTAATTGTCTTGAACATAGATTGTCACAAAAGTTTGCTGAACGCCTATGAAATAGAAACCGTTTCCTAAAATCAGAACATTTCTCAAAGTCATTTCTTTTCCAACGTTCTATGTAAATACATGAATTGTGTGGACATTTAGTACTGGCATGGTATATAATAAAATTAATTAATCTCAAAGGACAAACAGTCGATACAAAACGGAAACCATATGCTCTGGTACAGGATGGGCTCCATGATGAAACATCAAATATCAATTCATCAACCATATCCATGACAAACAGTTGATAATTCTCCTTTATTTGTGTGAACTTTTGACTCTGATATATGTAAAGAAGCCATACAAATATTCTGGGTAATTGGAGAAAAGAATTTGGAAAAAGTTCGTCTATGTTCCTAATATGGACCTAACTCAAAGGCTTACATATTTCGTTTAATGGAAGTCACAGTTGAATTAACGGTTTCGTGAGATATGTTTTGATAAAGGTAAAGCCAATCTTCAACATTTAAATACCTACATGTATTACTTATTGTCCAAAATTATCAATTATTTATTATGTTTATTTTCAGTGTACATGTCAGGGAGTTGCAGCCAAACAGTCATATGAGCACATCGCTTTTTAACGAGACGAACAAATATACACGCAGGCCATCGATATAGAATCAAGAATCAAAAATTAATCTGAAATAAAATTAATTAACTGTGTCAATCGACACTTGACGGGGTTTAATATTAAAATACAATGTCTGCCAATATTACTGCTTAATGCGTTTAACGTTTGTGTGTGATAATTTCTCTCTCATTTACTTTGCGGCAACTATTCATATCTTTATTAAATTAATTTCTTATCCTGGGAATATTTTTGTATGAAATGGCTTTTTGCGATCTTATGAAGCTAGCAGGTGCTAAGATACGCGTTTGTCATATCAAGTACGAGAAACTTACGAGATGCTTAGTCGTATAGACGAGTTTTTAAATCGTAATTACGTGAAAGGACTGTATTTATAATTGCAAAATATCAAGATGTACATACGATACAGATAGCATACAAGTTATGATTCTGTTCAATGAATGTTCAATTAATAATTAAAGTGAATGTTTAATGACCAACGTATGTGTATTAAAAAACAAAAACTTATACGAGCTTGCTCCAAACTGAGTTTGTCATTCTTTGTTATGTATCTAACATTGTCCTCCATTAGTTGCTCTAATGCAAAGTATTAGCCAATTATGAGTTTCTTATTAGAGATTCCCACTGACCATATGTTAAGTCGTTACCACGATCTAGTAAGTCATACTCATGAAATAAAAGTATTTCTGAACTGGCACAGGAAACTTTTTTCCATTGCCTCTGTGATATCTTTATCTTTATTGTAATACTGTTTACAGGTATTTTATATGGTATTTGCAGTTATTATGTGACTCCGTTTCTTATTAGGTCTGATAGGATCATGACGATAAGTCCACGACTAAGACTTTTGAAAATTGTACAAAATACATGATTTTGTTACATACTCTTAAAGAACTGATTAAAATTCGACACGTATGTTTTTGTTTACCTGAAAAACAATGCTTTTATATAATTTTTATCATTTTTACCGTCCTAAAATCTATAGCGTATGCAGACGCTATCACCCATCGAGTACTTTGAAAATAGCGCCGTTTATATTAAGGACAATCACGTTACACTTAAGTTTTGTTGAGTCGCGCAGGCGCACATTTGAATCAGGTGCTTGTATTGGGGAAAGATGTGGTATTTTTAAATCGGGAATGCCGGGTTCAAGGAAATGCGAGCTTATTCAACTTCTAATTTTCAATGAAATATACAGTTTATGATAGTATTTGATTATGATCTGTACAAACAGCGACATTGTATGCCCATCTGGAGTTCAGTATTTTAAAGCCAGTGTTGCACCATCAGCCGACCGATCGCAAGCTTGATCATTATTAACACAAACAGCAGCAAACGATATGTAAGTAAGTCCTAAAACCCTAACCGTAAGCGGCTTTATTTCTGAAGTAGCGAATGCGGCTACACACGCAATGACGTCCTACCGGAATAGTAAGAATGACTTCCCCATTCAGAGCAGCAAGAACGTAGTACAATATCCAGGAAATGCCGGTTAATACAAAGGATATAAAGAGATTCTTGTGGATTGTTATACGGTCGCAACGTGGCTGCCTGAAGATACACGTGTATAAAGCTCACAGAGAGTAAATGGGTTTGTGTTGAATAAAGCGAGACTTTAATATACAATAATAGATTTTCATTTTAGATACACAAGTTAATTGACCAAAATTACAATAAAGACTACAACATATTTAGAATAAAACAGTAAAATAAAAAGAGTAAGCCGAAGGAGTTTAACACACAAAAAAGCAGAAAAAAAGTTAACAGAAGGTGTTCAATATTGAAAACACAACATAAATTATACAAATCAAATTTCTAAGCTCTTATCCCACAAAGTTCAAAATAAAAGTAAACAGGTATTATCAATATTGTCTAGACGAATTCAGTGCGTACGAATTGCAGTGGCAATTTTCAGTTGAGTAGGTAAATTGCTTTATCTTATAATGTGACAATATCGGAAGCGGATGAAGATGATTAACGACACAATGAGCATCGCAATGGACCCCGCGAAGCCTCCGATATAAATGTAGACGTGCTGCACCTCGCTTACTTCTTCATGGAAAGAACTATTACCGTAATAATATATGGATAATTTTAAGATCAAAAGGTAATGTAATATATGGCCTTTTGATGTTTAATAAAATAAAGACGAAATACAAATACGCCAGGTGTTATATGTATATTGCCTTTAAATGGACAACACTTACTTCAAAAGAAATTTCTCTCCTTCTTATACATATATCTAGAGATGCAAAGTGTCTTTTAACAATAATAATGGCAGTACGAAAAATACAATGGGTCACATAGAGATATGTACCAATCGTTACAAAAATATACTTTCTCAGAAATGCTTTGATAGTTATTCATGATTGATGTAAAAGTCATGTTTCCTTTGTTATAATGATTACAACATGGAAATTTATGACATATCTATACATACAAGTTTCGATTGTTTAACATTATTTGTTATCGCAGACATGTTTGTGTAGGTACACATGATAGACCTAAAAATACGTACTGCAACACTTGTGAACTTTAGATCAACACAGAAGCTTGGTAATGTACTTATGTGCTAGATAAGTAAACGTTGCTTTTATTGTATGTATCTGAAAACATTCGCTATAATTGACCCACCTCTGTCCAGTATGAGATATTAGAATAGTGAAACTCCAGAGACATCTGCAATAGAGAAACCCTTGTTCACATCCGCTAGACCTTTATTTAAGGCCTTAATAACACAGTACAATATTCACAACACAACACAAACATAAACATGAATAAAACTGAGGTCACCGCCTTGGAACGGTCAATGCAAAGCACTGGGGCTTTGAACCTGTATGAATGCATGCCGAACCTCACACTTAATAAATCAAAATACACTCACTTGTATATGAAGTCTTACAAACTACGTGCCGTTCTCCATGCAGTTCCGTACGCAAAAGCTTAGTACAAAACGAGAAAACAGTATAAAAATGCTTTCAATTATCAGTTTGCTGCCTTAAAACAACGAATTAACTTAAACTGTTGCATCTCATTAGTTGTAAGAAGCATTTTATCGGTCGATTATAAAGCTGAATTACACGTGTGTGTATTTTTAATATAACTTAAAGTAATTTACATTTTTAAAAGAGTTGCATTAATGCAAATGCATAATACAAATTCCGTTCCACTATGTTCAGACATATTGCATTAAGAAATACACAATCAAAAGGTGTTGCAACGCATTAACGGTGCGCTCATAATACTGTAATTTGCGAAATGGAACTAATGATCAATTAGCAACTAATCAAATCGAGGTTTTGCATATAATGGTGCACTTATTGAGGTAATAGTATATAGACAAACTTACTATGTGTGTTGAAAGATGGCATTTCGGGTCATGGTATCCTTGCCCTGTAACCAACCAGTGTCCGGCCAGCAACCAGTTGCGACACCCTTATTAACATCCAACGTTTCTTTATTTCAAGCAAGAGACCACTTGCCAATACAACACAGCACAAGACGAAACGCACATATCGCGAATTGCGAGAATTATCATAATTTGACGTTTCTTGTCATCTATGTTATGACCTAAAATGTACCATTTTGCTTCGTTAAGTAATTGATTGCACCGCTGTATTATATGCACCGTTATCAACACTGTACATGTGTTCTTATATACTCCGTTGCACGTGCAACTTGTGTTATTATTATGCGTCACTGAAGAGTATATAAACGACAAAGACTGCAGGCGAAGGTGTTCAGATTGTCTGGTCACCGCCATGGATCGGTCTATGCAAAGCATTTAGGAATTTAAATCGGTTTAAGTGAGGATAAACTTCAAACGTACGTATGTATTATGAGATGTGATGTATCAAAACGATCTTGTTAGCTAACATAAATAACATATAACTTACGTATGTATTAAGTGATGTGATATATCAAAACGATCAGTTTAGCTAAAATAAATAACATTTATCAATTAATTCAAATATTTTCATATAATAATTATATATTAACAACATTGTTACAATCTAGGGTGATAATAAAAGTTGTATTGGCTTAGTAAAAGTACTTTTAGCATTGTGTTGAGATTCAAATGATTTAAATGACAACGGTCTTCTGATGAATACCATATAACTATAACCCTCTATTATGTTCTTATGTGATATGAAATAAGTTTCACGCAACAAAACAAGTGCAATTAACATATTCTGTCAATTTTCACGAAGCGACTGTAAGCTATCAGGTAATCAGTGAGACTGTAAAATTATAACGTTTTTTTTTTCTTAAAAAGGATCTTGCACATAACACGTCACCTTAGCTGTTCACTATTAGTGTATATTATTTACAGTATGACTGAAAATTTTCAAAATTAAATGTTTTAGTTAGTGCATAAATATCCAAGAAAATAGGTTTAAGAAAAATAGTTTCAATCTGTAATCAACTGTTTAAAATTATTATTTTATAACGGATTTTATGAAGCTTATTTCATTATATATATTTGCATACCGAATACACTAACATATTTCAGAATAGTGATAATAAAAACCAATGCTAAAAGTTGTGATTCAGTTTCACAATCGGCATTGTTCAGCAATATCTGGAATGTACTTGAAATGAAGTTATTTGTATGCTCTCAGATAGGATTGACTCTATCTTGTTATCAATAATAATGATAATACAAATATTTGGCATCTTCTTTGTTATGTTGTTTATTAAAAGATGTAAATTGTGCATACATTGTGTGTGAACTGAAAGCAAATAATAAAACATTTACGGAAACAGAACGCTTGGAGATCGGAATAAAACTTGTTCATTGATAATAACGAAATGGTTTATGTGTTACGCAGTTCAAGAAGTGTAAGATGTTCTCAAAAATGTATACAAATATGGGTGGTATTGTACCTCAAGATCAAAGAATTAAGACAATGTCTGCTCGTAAATTACACAAGACAATTATTTCTCTAAAAAAACCTATTCTTTGTGAAAGCCAATTACTTGAACAACGCCAATCAAGCAAAATATGGTGATTTGGCTACACTCGGAACATACAATATAAAGGAGATATGATTGTCTGAACATGAGTCATTTAAAGAAGTACAAGTTCTTCAAATTCCAATATATAGTATTTACTCTCATTGTTAAGGACGAAATTTCAAGTGTGATTGTTAAATTTAAGTAACGCGAATGTTGAATCATCTGCAGTGGCGAACGTTAGACACATCAAAGCGTATATTTGCTGTTATCGCGGTAAACTGCACCAGTTTAAGTAATAGTCTACTACGAAGGTTTTAAGGACTAATGTGCTTATTCGTGTAATGACCTGACAATTGTTCGGGCGGAAAAAAAGCAAGTGTTCAATAACATTTTCGCACATTCTCGACTCTTGTGGCACTGTTCTACATATAACCAATATACCATACGTGCGACGGCCCTATTCACAGTCTTTATAAAGGGTAGCAACACTGAGTGGGATTTTGAAATAGAATACAGCACATATATACTACCTTCCTTTGGCATTATTTCGCCTTTACCTGGTCTTTGAACACGTAAGACCGAAATCTGGGCTTCTCTGGTCGGGTGTGTAATATGTCTCCGCAAATGCTCTTTCACTGCATTGTTGACATATATATATATCCATTTAAAAAATCAAATAGGTTGTACTTGTGAAGCAATCTAAATGTATATGTGATAAAACCTTGACATTGGTAATCATTGTTTAAGAACCGCGTCAATCTATTCAGGAACACGTGTTTGGCAACGTATTTACAAGGAAGCCTACATAGCTGGCCGAAAAATATAAGCTTTCTTAAATCAACACTTGTTTCCACTGAGTCAGTATCTAATGCCACGAGTGTTAAGTCAGTACTGGTAGACAATTTCAGTGACAGAATATGTTTAAGACAAAACCGGTGGGCGACCTCAAGCCTATTGATGTCCGTTGGCGTGTATGAATTCGAAAGTTTGCATCCGTAAAGAGCTTTAGGTATTATCGCTGCCTGGTTTAACGTTTTAGGTGTTAGCGGATTTAATCAAATTGGATGTAGTCCACTATTTATTATGTTTAAAAACGTTCCCCGCAGTTTGCTGCCAGCGTCGTCCATTGATTTGGTCGTAGAAAGGGACTCGTTGCATATTCACCCAAGATAAGTGTACAGTTTAACTTCCTTTAGTTGTTCCGACCATTTTGTTTCACATCTTGACCGCGTACGGTCATTAAAGGCGATCACACCACCATTTCTTGGAGTATCTGTCACATATGAATAGCATACATTGCAGGCCATGAGAGGAGAGTGATACTAGTATCATATTTTCTGCGACGGTCGGTGCACATTTGTTTATATTATACATCCAGAATCCGTACCAACTCTCACTCAGTTTATTGATAAACGTCAGATATAGGATCGGCGACGTTTTACTGCCCTGTCTGGTTCCCTGTTTGATCTGGAATGATTCTAAAAGCAGCCCTTTAAATCGTACACAACTCGTGATTTCTGTACAATTCCGCTATGCTTAGGAGCGTAGTGGCGTCTATACGGCCTCAATCAGCTTGTAAATGAGACCTTCGTGCCAGACGCGGTCAACGCCTGACGGTAGTCGAGGAAGCAGACGTTTAGCGCGCTGTTGTTTGCGTATAATACACTTTCGCGCAATACAAACGACGTCATTAAGCAGCCTAGTTGCTCCTGGAACCCACACTGCTGTTCATGTAGCTGTGAAGTCAGCTGGTTCTTGCAGCGTGTCAGACGTATCGTTTCGTATGGTTTCAGCAATGATGATGTCAAGGAAATAGCACGGTAGTTGTTCGGATCGTCCTTACGTTTTTTTTTCCGCCTTTATAAAGCGTTATGATTATGCCCTTTTTCATTGAGTCTGGGACATATCTTTTTCTCAGCATGTATCTGAAGACGTTCGCGATGATTGGCGACAGTATATCTGAAGCAAGTATTAGATGTTCGTAGCATATGTCGTAATATTCGGCTGCTTTACCTGTTGGGCAATCTTTGATGGCATCGTGTACCTCTTCCGGTGTAATAGTTACCATACTGTCAGGTTCGGTCGTCGACAGCGCTTCCCTCACGATATTGTCAACGTGATGTTTCCAGTCACTGTCGTATTCTGGTTTATCTGACAGAGTGTAAAGCACTTTGAAGTAGTTAACCCACTTCTCGGTAAGTTCGTGTGAATCTCTGTACAGTGTATTATCGAATTTAATGCCCGCTCCATCGCACTTCGTGTTTGCTCTTTTCCTGACATTAGCAACTTTTCAGAAGTTGTTACTGTCAATTTCAGCCTTTTGAGATCCTGGTCTAATTTCAGCTGGTAGAGTCTCCGGAAGTAAGCTATTGCCTGTTTGTAATGTCTGTATGAGTTATTAATAGAGGTGCGAGGACGACCATTAGCTTCGCCTTTCACGTGTGCCTCCTTCAAGTCTGTGTTCCTCCTTCGCATTTCACGTGTGCCTCCTTCAACTCTGTGTTCCTCCTTCGCCTTTCACGTGTGCCTTCTTCAAGTCTGTGTTCCGAAAAAACAGGCAAAATTTGGACACGGGTAATACCTTAGATGCAGAATTTATGGAGTCAGTAAATACCTGATACACACTGTCAATACCGGATTTATCCAATATTTGGAATTCAAGTCCCCGGAGTTCGTTAACATTTTCTAGAATAGATTGATATTGACACTTTTCCTGTTCATCCACAGCTTTCCATTTTATTTTCGGCACACATGTTAATGAATCACTGTCCTCTTCACACACCGGGATATTTGTTTTCACCAGCACCGGTCAGTGATTAAATACTTTAAACAATCATCATCAATAATTTCGCAATGCATTACATAGCCCAAATTTTCTACAGGCATGCAAACATAATCAATGAGGGATGGTTTACTGTTTTACGAAACAAATAAACAATTTGCTCCGACACATATGTCACTCGTGTTAATCGCAACAGAAATAATGTCAATTAGCCAGTTGGACAACAGTGATTTTCTAGGATTAATGTCACATGACTGCAAATTAATATTAAAATCACCCATACATAGCGGTATACCATAATCTGAGTAAATGCATCATAAGTTGTATAAGTTCTCAATGTATGATCTGATGTGCTGATTTGAGTGATTGGAACATGGCAAATAAACATAAAATATGAATAAATACATATTTTGGCTAAGCTGTAATTGAATTCCGATAATCCTATAATCATCGATTGGCAACAAAGCAATGCGATTGTCCAACCGTTTGTGCCATAAAATAGCTGCACCCCCTTTACCAACCTCCTGTTTTAGGTAAAGATAGGCTTTGATTGGTATTTACTAAGCAAGCATGTTCATATTCATTATACTACAATCAAAACGTCAGATTTAAAGAAAATAATACTTTTTTATTTGAATTTGATTCTTATATTGTACATATCGTGTATGTTAAATCACAATTTTATGCAAATACTACTACTACTACTAATGATGATAATAATAATGATAATAATAATAATAATAATAATAATAATAAAATAACCAAAAAATTATAATAACAAGAAGAAGAAAAAGAACAAGGACAAGATAAGAAGAATAAGAAAAAACAAGATTCTGTGTTTGATAAACTCACATGCCCCCGATTGGTGCTGGGTAGCCCATTTCTTAGTCCAAATTAAGTCAAGGTCAAAGTGAGGTTGGGTGATATGGTGGATTGTGAACGGTCGTAAGTAATAACTGTGTAAATATCCAAGTGTTGTAGTAAGCGGTGTTGGTGCTAGACGAAACGGTAAAATCTAGTTAACCAAGAAATAGCACTTTTGAATTATTATAAGCCCAAATTAGTTCAAGGTCATGGTCAAAGTAAAGTTGGGTGATATGTGTTGATTGGGGATGGTCATAAGCAACAACTGTGCAAGTATACAAGAGTTGTAGCAAGCGGTGTTGGTGCTAGACGAAATGGTAACATCTAGTTAACCAAGAAATAGCCCATTTTAATTATTCAAAGTGTAAATTACGTCAAGGTCAATGTCAAAGTAAGGTTGGGTGATATGTTTGGATTGGTAACGGTCATATGTAACAACTGTGTAAATATCTAAGTGTTGTAGTAAGCGGTGTTGAATGAGAAAATACACCATTTTAACGCGTACGCATATATTTAAACAAATTGGCAATATATCATCAACGTACATCAATTAATATTTTCAACGTTAAACAAACGTTTCTTTGCTTGCACGTCAGCTGCATTACGGCTCTCTCAGAAGCTGTTTTTGGGAGGTCGGAAATGGCATACGTACACACAAGTACACACAATCAACGACCATTCTGAACTACGCAGATCGGTTTCATCTTCTGAATCACTCAAACATTCATCAGGCGTCCAGTTTTCTCATTCGTTCTGACCTTAGGTCAATACGTATAGGACCCAAATATAATTACGTTTCATACGAGCGTCTTACAGAGTCCCTTGAGCATTTGTTTCCTGGTCTCCCGTCATAATAGTTTTGTGCCATTAAGCACCGCTATAGACTTTGCAGTCTCTATTTCTAACCTGATATATATCCAAGCTCTTTATACCTAACAGCAGGGGCCATTCATTGGGTGTCACCTCTAGAAAAACAATCTTTAAAGTTATGCACTAGCCCCAAAAAGACTTCACTCCTTGATTTTTACTTCCCAATAGTTAGCATTACCAAACATACTGATATTTCTCCCCAAATCATAGGGCCCATCTACCGAGTGTCAAAAAACGCTCTGTGTGTGTTTAATGAAGTAAAGGTAATTAAGCCTGCATTTAACATCAGACTTGAGAAACCTGATTTTGCAAGACAACAGTTAGTTTTATACCAAGAACTGGTAGGTCTGTGTAAACAGCGTCAAGTTTCGTGACAAACTGAAAAACATCTTACAAGTCTCTTAAATTAAGTTAGTTATGTTAAACAAATAAGTAAAATTGTCTTGTCACAAAAGCATAATATTATTATGCACACCTGAGAGCTTTAAGATGTAACAGTTACTTAGCAGTAGACATAAACAAAGCAAATTCTTTGATCTGCTATCAGTTGCAAGTTATTGACATCGGTTGCCAATTTCACAGTAAATACCTGTATGATGGTCTCCTGGACAGTATCTCTCTTCTCTTTCTGCCTTCAGAATGATCAGATAAATCGTCGTCAACTTGTGCCACCTATTATAATTATATTTTTAGTAAATGACAAAAGTAATGTTGACCTTGCTCATCTGTTGGTATAAACAATCCACTAAAGTTGAAAGATAGACACCTGTCTGTGCTATTTAATGCATTTTAAAACAAACTACAATCATTAATGTTGTGATCTCTATCACCTTTAATATTGAAACAAAAATGTGTAATGTAGCAGTGAACATTAATCAGGCCAAAAACAAATCTGTTTCCTGACCCCACCTAGGGAAACACTCCCCCCCTCCGATCCTAAAGTTTTTATATATCGATTGTTTTCCATGAAATCTGTATTCGTCAAATTTTAGATAATTTTCAATGTTTAATACCAAAATGTGTCTTCAATTTTTTTTTTTTTAAATCAATCCCGACCCTACCTAACTTTTTTGAGACTGTTGCCTGAAACACACAATGCATTTTCCTAGCCTCACCAAAATATTACAGAACTCTATTAGCAGCAGATGAAATGTAACCTTCAATGATAACTTACCCGAACAACCTGTATTGTTGGAACGTTTGAGTCTGCTGAGTGTATGACAGAGCCTTGACTCGTGTGAAGGATATGCTGATTTTGCTGAATCACAGATTGTACTTGCAATGTGGGACTTGATAAAGAGACCTGGACAACCGACAGCCCCTGGTTTACATCAATGTCTGACATTGCGAATCGGTCCTGAAATATGAAAATCGAAACAATTAATGTTTGTAGGTCATATTACATAATTACATGACTCAAGTTTGATGTCATCTAAATTCAGCGAAGTTTTTGTAAAAATTGTGCAATGCCCTAGTCGCACTTAAGACACTAAGAGTTTACGACTACTTACCAGTGTATTTTCCTATGCTTTTATTGTCTTAAGAGAAATTACAGAAGATGTTTTCGCATTGCATTCTTTAAAACTAAAGTTTAATATGAAATTGTAAATACTGAAAGTTTAAATACATTAATATTATAACGATGTCCATTATGACCATTCACAGGCGCCCATACAGGATTTGGAGTTGGGGGGGGGGGGCAGCGGAAAAATCATGTATAATTATATTTGCCATTCAAAGACAGGCAATTAAATTGTGCAATATTATATTTATTATCCTTTAAAATCGGGATAACATTGGTTGCTAATTTTATAGGAACTTCATTTTTGCAATTGGTCATATCGCAAGACGGCCTTGAGTCGCTTAGATTTAGATGAGTTCGTTTGTTTAATCTGATAATGGCAACCCTCTACTAGACTTCTGTGCAATATGACGCAATAAGAAAACTGTAAAACTTAAAAGTATATTATTTTTCACTTAAAGACAATGTCTAATTTCTTCTTCTACTTGTACTATTGTACAAGATCCTACTCTGGGACATAGTCTTACTTAGTTATTGTGGTTTAAGATATCAAATCTTAGTAAACTTTGCTGCCTCTGTCTCCTCTAAATGTATTGGCCTATGATAAAAGAAATTCAGTGCTCTAACAATAATATATTCCAAATATTGTTGAAATCGGATAGCACCAGTCTAAATAGATGCATATCTGACAAAACAAGTTGAGTTCTTCAACTTCTTGTGAAGAAAAGTGGAAATTAATTTAAGTATGTACTTTAACTTCTTGTGAAGAAAGTGGAAATTACTTTAAGTATGACCAATTAAGTCTATAGAAAATAACAAGCATGTTGATCCATGTACCATAAAAATACTTATTAATGAAAGCTGCAAACAAGGCACTGAAGTCTGAATTTAGTTTGACATGTTTACATCAAGTATAGTGAATAAGGCATTTTATAAACCAAAAAATAAAGTTCAAACATGATGTGTGTAAATAATAAATCTGATTAAAAAATTGTTCCAATATGCACGAGTTCCTGTTACGTCAGCACAAACAAAACATGAATGAAAATGAAGACAGTTCCGAAAACCTTTCAAAGCACTTAAAAAAATCGACTGTCGTGACCTAGTTTTTATAGGAACAGAAGAACATCTCTACGATTGATTATATTCAAACAAAATCACGGTCAAATATGTTCGTACAATGTTGAAAAGTGACAAAAACACGTTACCATGAGCGTGGGAACTTTTGTCGAAGTCCATGTTTGTAGTAAATCCGATTTTAGTGTCAACAATATGTCTCGCTTACTTTTCGCTCAGTTTTCGTTCGTTTTACTTCGTGAATGTTGATAATTTCAATGATTTTAAACAAAAATCGATTTAGATTATGCTAAAATTTAAAGTGCTATCAGTTGTAGCACAACTTTGTGTACAGGGTACATACCAATTACGCAGATTTCGTCACGACCTTGCCACCAATTAGAGTGGTTAAACTTGGAGATACGTAGTCGCCACGTCAAACGACGACCATCAGCGTCATCACCTTATCGCTCAGCCGAATAACTCTAGAAATATTTGATATTCATGCGCAAAACACCACAACAAAGAATTTCATTGGCTCATTTTTTCTGATGACGTCAGTACGCTGTCGAGGTCGAACTAATTGTTCTTAACCTTTAAGTGCCAGCAACTTTAGTGCAGTACTAAATTTTAATAAATCAATGCACATAATTACCCAAAACGAACAGTATATCATTTAAATCAAAAATCGATGCATATATTTGATATTCTGTGTCCATTTCATGCAATATCTTTATTTTTTAAAGGTGTAGATTATGTTAGTGTGATCTAAAAATAGGCTGCAGTGTGCTGCGGTTCGGCTAAAAACCACTACATCAATATTCGAGTTGGAGTGAAGCCTACTTGTTAAAAAATGAAAAAAAATACACAGATACCTTTAACAAATAATAATCGCAACACGTTTAAACACTTGAAGTACACATGAACTGAAATGATATTCTGACAAATCTGGATGACGAATGACGAAGTTTGTTTTTAACATGCACATTTCTATGTTTATATGCCTATATGGTTCGACGGAGCTGCGGTTGTTTTTTTTACAATTTAATTAGTTTATTAAACATGTTAATGTTTGTATGAAAAATATTAAATAATAATTTAGGCGCTATAGATCTAACATTCTGTATAAAATGTGTATTTTTGCGAAATTTTCTATGCAGTATTGTAGCATAAATACAAATTGTATAGATGCACTAATTGTACAGAACGCATTGTAAAAAGGTGCTTTTTTCAAGCAGCGTCCAGTCAGTGCATAACTGTCAAAAAAGTCAGTAAACGTCAGTAAAAATATCAGATGCAGGAAAAATCATAATAAATTTAACTGATATCATTTTCCAAAGAAAGGGGTGTAACTAAGATTACTCCTTTACGTATGCGTTGTTACATCCATCCGAATACATGACAATTTAAAGGGCAAACAAAACATCATAAACCTTCAATCACCGAGGTTAAAATTGGTTCGTCCTAGTCGACACCAACACTATCTTAAAATATATCACTTGATCTAATTTCGCTTAGTCAATAAATGTCTAATTGTTAGAGAAATTATACATAATAAACTGCACATACATTTAATGTGGGTATGGTCAATTGCCCCAGATACGCCACTTAAAGAAATTTGGTAGATGAACGCTTACTGTTAAATAAAAAAAGGTTAATTTTCGGTCAACTAGTAATATTTATTAAACGAGTTTTATAGATATCTTAAGCAATTTAAGAGTGCTCATTGTTAACATTATTGAACCTATCCGATGACCTATATTTATAGTATTTGGCATGTAAACATTTTTGGACTTATGACATAAATAATCAGTCGTACATCAGTACTGTACCCGTGATAGATTGGGACTTTTAGAGACTGTGCGAGTATTTCATAGTGTATAGATCCTTCCACGCTGAAGCATTGTGCGTACCCGGGGTATGTCCCCTTGCTATATAATTTACCATATTAGTCACATAGACATTTTGGACGATTGTTAACTCATAGCTACACGTTTCAGCCATTTTTGTCTCAAATGGTTTAGTACTTAGGTGCGATTGTGCTGTGGCGAAAACAGGAGTACCCGGAGGAAACCTATACGTCTGGTATTTTACTACTTATTAAACTCAAATGCGCGTCGGTATAGTAATCAAACCCGGGTTTCCTATGTGAGCATTTGGTGCCAGCCACTGCGCTAGCCAGGGCTGGTATTTATAAAGAATCTTAGTCGAAAATGAAGAAAAATCTTAGAATTCTCAAATTTAATTCTTGGATTTTATGACAAAGTAATGCATTTCTGAAGATTTTGACACATAATTTGCAATATAATTCAAAGTGTATTAAAATCAAGCATTAAGTCATGCAAATGTTCCAAAGCATAGTGATTTAAACACAAATTCTAATTTTGACTTATGTTCAACTTAAGTTAATAATGGCATAAGACTCTTTATAAATATGGGCCCAGGTATTCAGAGACTGGTTTGTTGTTGTTGTTTTTGAAATAAATTATTGTTCTGTGCAAGGGTTCCACCTTGTGTCGACGTCACACGGCAGCCTCCAATCAGTGCAGACAGTGTCCCATCCAGCAAGCACATATCGGATAGATATCGGCATTTGGTCGGCATCATAAAAATCATAATAAATCGACAGTTCGCAGTACTCTTTGGAATCGGTTTGTAGCCTCGATAAATAAAAGCGACAAACAGATACGGGAGGTGCAAAAAGGGTCAGATGACGAATCGATTACCATTCGACACGCATAACGCTATCGGCTACGTCCTGTAGATATCGGACCAATGTCGGTTTCACAGTAGATAGTTATTGGTCGGATGTACATCCGATATGCAATGGCTCCAATGACGGGCCGATCAAGTGCAGATGAGCAAACTATATCGGCTGGATATCGCTCCCTTTACCCGTGGAATGCGTTGTTCGTGTTATAGTAGTCAAAGATGTCAACTGCTAGATCGTCGGTCTGTGGTCCTAGCTAGGTCATCGGTCTGGGTCCCTGCTATATCGTCGGTCTGGGTCCTTGCTGGATCGTCGGTCTGGTCCCTGCTATATTGTCGGTCTGGGTCCTTGCTAGATCGTCGGTCTGGGTCCCTGCTACATTGTCGGTTTGGGTCCTTGCTAGATCGTCGGTCTGGGGTTCATGCTAGATCGTCGGTCTGGGGTCCATGCTAGATCGTCGGTTAGGGGCCTTGCTAGAGCATCGGTTCGGTGATCATGCTAGATAGATCATCAGTGTTGGGTCCCTGCTAGATCATCGGTTTGTGGACCGTGTTAGATCGTCGAGTTAGGGTCCTGAGGTAACTGACGAGGCCGTTCTGGACTATGCAACCTCCACACAGAGATCGCAGATATTATAGTTATCTCAGAGGGACTTTTTGAAAGATAATAAATAGAAAAGCAATACAATTATCTAAAAATAAATCCGTTCAGATCTGGGAGGATTTCACTCATGGTGGCAGTGATTACTGTATACCGCCAAGGGGAAGTAACCGCTGGGAGGAGTTTGCGGACTGTGAAGGCTCGTCCACGTCTGGGAGACAGAAGCTGGGTGTTGTCATGGCAACAGATGCTGCTCGGACCCTGCGCACAGCACGCCTTTGTTTCATGCCGTACCATTTGGGCCACAAGTAAATGTACGGACAACAGCTATAAAATATTTATGTATACCTTCATTTACAAAATTGTTACTACAGGCATACTTTAAGAACTACAGGATAATTATGTTTTTGTAACGAAAAATTTCAAATTATATACCATGTACCTGTAGGCATATATTGTACCAACAATTACTAATTTGTACCTGTAGGTATAAATTGTGCCTGTAGGTATTCTTCTAGATGTTCCGACAAATATAAATATATCTGTACTGTATGCAAACTTTTGTACATGCAGGTTAATATATCTACATATTACGGTGGCATAGAGGTGGCATATGTGTGTGTGTTTATTTTTAATTTGTGGCCACGAGTTATTGAGTCGTACCCACGAGATATTATGTCGTGGTCACGAGTTATTAAGTCGTGCCACAAGTTATTATGTCGTCGCCCACGAGTTATTATGTCGTGTTACGAGTTATTAAATAGCTTAATGTTAAGTCGTGGTCGCGAGTTATTAAGACGTGGCCACACGATATTAAGTCGTGGGCACGAATTATAAAAAAATGTGTAGGCAATTAAAGAGTGAATGATTGAAAAATTTCGACACAAACTTAACATGTTTTTTATACTGCGTGCTATCCATATGTTGATTTTGTAAAAAAAAGTAAGGTTCAATAGATATTAAACTAGTTTTCTTTCATGTATTTATGCACTCATATGTTTATTAAAATTCGTATTTGTAAACGAAAAACACAATTAATCCTCTCAATTCCCGGCTTGCATCAGTTTTAAAATTTAATTAAGGGCCTTTTTAAATTGACATTGTCCAAGTTTTTTATCATTGATTCAATATATATTTTATGAAGAAGTCCAACTTCAAACATAGCTAATTTATTTAATCACAATGTTTCGGCTGAAAAGCCTTCTTCAGTTAACATGTTATGACAAAGACGTTATAATGACGTCATGACATCATAATACATGAAACATAATTTGGCGTACTTATTACAATATATAGGATTCACAAAAGATACACCATACATGTAAAATGCAAATAGAGCAACGTGTTAATAAATACAAGTATGAACTATATATATAAGTCATACGTACACCTGAGACAATACAACTATTAGTAAAGTAATTTTGTGTTCATACCATTAGGCATGATGGTACTAAGTTTATACATCCACTCAGTTTCTTTTAAAAGTCGCTGCCAATTGTTATTAACTTTGTCAATCGGCATAAATGAAAAGTCATCAATAGAGTGGCCATTAGAATTGAAATGTTCCGATACAGAAGTAACTGTGTCTGGATAATGCTTGATATCTTACTTATGGCTATTCATTCTAACACTACATTTTTGATGAGTTTATCATTGATTCCGAAGTACAACTTCAAATGATAATTGTTTAAAGGAGCACATAACAAATCTGGCACAGAAATGTATTTTTAAGAATGTGTAATTTGTGAATAAACATTATTTGAAATGAAAATAATATAATACAGCACTTGTAACGCCTTTCGTTGATATTTGTGAAAACACATACAGCACTTACGCGTTACAGTTTTTTGTTCCGCACGTCGTACGTTCCAACCCCCGCGTAGGCATTGTTTTCCTTTCGTATGTTTTTCTTTGTATACAATTTCGATTGGTTAATCTCGATGCGATATTTTTTAAGTTAATGCAATGATTTTTGACATTGAAAACACCAACAGCTGTAAATAAGTCCCTTTAACGCGTAGATGTGTAGAATATTATGCCGTCGATGTGGAATGGAAATGTCCGGTCATTTTTTGCGGTAACACTTGTGTCTTGTGGTCGAAGGGTCTGCAAGTTATAAAGATTGGAAAGTTGTAGATTATTGAAACCAGAAAGAAAGGTTGGTAGGTTTCCGGCGCTGCGAATACGTGTATTTCTTCTTGTGGCAAACCTTTTTTTTTTTTTTATTGAACATGACGTTTATTGAATAAATATTCGAACGACTCATCTGATAATGAGAAACAATGTAATTAATAAATAAACGTTATTGCTTTCTACGTAAATTTTCATTTTTTATTATCAAATGTTTTCGTTATTTAATAAAAATATCTTCTTTTTATTCAAACTATGTCGGAAAATAGCGTGATAGCTAAAGTTAATTTTGTTCTAAAACCGATGTCCAATCAAGCATCTCGTATCTGTACCTCGTAAGCGTATTATTTTTGACGTTACGTTTATAAACGCTGTTGCTTAGAAGTTATGACGTCAAAACATCTTTAGAAACGCCATTTTTTCTTTTCATCTAGTGTACAAAATTTACAAATTTATAAAATAACTAATTAAAGCACAGCCGATTCAGAAAGGGGTTTGGCGGAAGTTATCGTTCGGAGGTCCACTTTGAGAGCAGTACCGGAAATATGCAATGGGACTAGAGTTCATCCGACAGTGATAGCGCGGAAGTGGTTTTTCAGTTGAACCCATGTAAAATTCTAAACCAGCTGCGACAATCGGGTCAGCTAACGGACGCCATGATAAGAGTAGAAAACCAAAGTTTCTCCATTCATCGCGCCATCATGTCGGCGTGCAGCCCCTACTTTCGGGCGTTATTTACGAATGAACTGTTCAAAACCGACAGGCGGGAAGTCGTGATTCCGGGCGTGTCAGCCGACATTATGAAAATGATCATCGACTACGCGTACACGCGTAAAATCAAAGTTCGACCAGACAACGTTGAATCCCTGTTACCTGCCGCTGACCAGTTCCACGTGATGGGCGTAGTAAAGGCATGTTGCGATTACTTGACCTCAGAACTGACCCCTGAAAACTGCATTGGAATTTACAAATTCGCAAAGGCTTACTTCTGTCACAATCTGGAGCGTAACAGCTTCCGGGTGTTGATGCAAGACTTTATCACCGTCGCCAAAGACAGCATGGAGTTCCTGGAACTCAACGCCGATGAGCTCTGCGACATTCTCTCTCATGACGAACTGAACGTGAAAAACGAGGAGCTGGTTTTCGACGCCGTTCTGCGCTGGATAGATTGGGAACCTGAGCGACGCAAGAGCTCAATCCCCAAGCTGATGCGCTCCATCCGTCTCGGTCTGCTGACCACGCAGTATTTCGTGGAGAAAGTGAAGACGCATCCCTACGTGAAGGAGTCCGACGGCTGTAAGCCTATCATCATCGATACCCTCAAGTTTCTGTATGACCTTGACATGGAAGAAGAAAAAGCGGTGAGAACTCTTCTATTGTGGCACACTAACGCATAAGATAATTCATAGGCAGAATAAGAGGGGGCTGAAGTGGCGTACCCCCTCCTCCCCCCCCCCCCCCCGCACACACACAATTACCTACACATCGAGTTGGTAAATCTTACAATAACTTAGAGATATTCTCTCTCAGCAAAGGATGACTAAGTTTCGTACACATTTATTTTCAGTACACGTCTGCAAAAATGTCTGCAAAAAAGCTGAACTATGATATTGCGCAATTTTATTGTAGGTAGTGAAATTTTTCACCCCGTCTAACATCGAATTCCAATAACATTTGAAAACTGTTCATAAAACAATTACAATTTTAACGAACTCATTTGTGTCCTCATTATTTACGGTCATCATATTAAATGTTGACAACAGTGCCTTGAAACTGCAAACGATTGTTAAAAGTCGAAACATTTTTCACGAAAGCTTTCCTATATTCTTGAAATTTTGAAAATGTACATGCAGAATTAATAATACCCTAAGCATGCGGGAAAAGTTTATCGTTTCAAGAACATTGCTCGCGAGTAGTTTCAAGACGGCAGCTAAGTGCGGCTTATTTTCTGTCTGTCTGTCTGTCTGTCTGTCTGTCTGTTTATCTGTCTGTCTGTCTGTCTAACTGTCTATCTGTCTGTCTGTCTGTCTGTATGTCGGTATGTATGTCTGTCGGTCGGTCTGTCTGTCTGTCTGTCTGTCTGTCTGTCTGTCTGTCTATCTGTCCGTCTGTCTGTTTATATGTCTGTCTATCTTTGTGTCTGTCTGTCTGTCTGTGTGTCTGTCTGTGTGTCTGTGTGTGTGTGTGTGTGTGTGTGTGTGTGTGTGTGTGTGTGTGTGTGTGTGTGTGTGTGTGTGTGTGTGTGTGTGTGTGTGTGTGTGTGTGTGTGTGTGTGTGTGTGTGTGTGTGTGTGTGTGTGTGTGTGTGTGTGTGTGTGTGTGTGTGTGTGTGTGTGTGTGTGTGTGTGTGTGTGTGTGTGTGTGTGTGTGTGTGTGTGTGTGTCTGTCTGTCTGTCTGTCTGTCCGTCTGTCTGTTTATCTGTCTATCTGTATGTTAGTCAGGTTAGCAGGGTGATTATCACCGCTTTTGATCCGTTGATCTTTGGTTCGGGCCCCGACCTAGGCATACTTTTTCTTTTTATGCATTTTGATATAATAATTGTATTGTTCAGTGGTAATGCTATAGTTGTTGCAGATAAAATATATAATATATGATCTGTTGCATGACGAATAAATTCTGTAGGACTCTTTTATATCATAAAACATTAACACTGCGTGAATCTGCAGTCTACATGCACACCCTAGAAGAAAATGAAGAACAACTTGATATACATGGATATGATGTTGCCGAAAAACAACTATTGCACGTAGAAGGTTGAACGTCCCTGATTTAGTAGATATGGTTATTTCCTCATGGTAAATACTCACAGAACATCTGCATATAACTTTTTAACTAAATGCTACTGAAGGGACAAGCTAAAAAGCAATTTAAAAACGTAACGTTTGAGTGGACCAAGAGTCCAACATGCATACGTAAACAAACATTGTTCTCCACCCGAGTACAAAATTGCATTCATGCATTAAGTCGAAATGGCCAACAGGCACCATAAACAATCATACATGGGTGAATACAAGAAAACATATCTGAATCACGTCGTACACACATAATCATACGGTGGCATAGATGTGACATGTGCATGCTTTTATTTATGTCGTTCCCACGACATGTTAAGTCGTTCCCACGAGATCGTATCTCGTGGGAACGAGATCGTATCTCGTGGGGACGACATAATTATGTCATGGTAACGACATATTAAGTCGTGGGAACGAGATAATTAACTCGTGGTAACGACATATTAAGTCGCGGGAACGAGATCTTTTCTCGTGGGAACGACATAAATAACTCGTGGGAACGACATATTAAGTCGTGGAAACGAGATAATTAACTCGTGGTAACGACATAATTAACCAATCAGAATACACGTTGTTTAAAAGCATGCTTCAAAATGGCTGATACAAGAGGCGCTTACATAAATATCGTATTTCAATGCTGGATTAAGATATAAAGAAATTGTTTTTCTTCTGCGAGAGCAAGATGGAATTTGATTGGTTCATTAAGTCGTTCCCGCGACAAAAATATCTCGTTCCCACGACATAATTATGTCGTTCCCACGAGATAAGATCTCATTCCCACGACTTAATATGTCGTGGGAACGACATAAATAAAAACATGCACATGTCACATCTATGCCACCGTATAATCATAATATTCACTGTTCAATCATGTAAATGATGAAGCCAAAAACATAACAACAGCTACATTGACAACAAGTCGCACCGGTAAATTAGTCTTCCCTACATTATTCATTTCTAAACAATCCATCGTGTATGTTGATCTAACCAATCCGCTCGCCCGACCACGTGGCCCGCACGAGCTGCTCTTCGTCGTCGGCGGCTGGAGCGGGGGATCGCCGACGAACATCGTGGAGACGTACGACACGCGCGCCGACAAGTGGGTCGTTTCGGATGCCTAAGGATACGGGTAAAAAGTGATATCGAGGCCATCATTCATAATGCTCACAGTGGTCTCGACTACTTTGCTGCAATATTGTGTAGCAGGGGAGAGCTCTGTGAGCATTTTGGCCATTATGTTTTCTTATCATTTATTTAACACATCCACTGCCTTACAATTCTACTAAAAACACGTAATCATTTTTCTTCTACATAATAGCTGAATCATGCGACACATGTTGTAATAAGCGTGTATATAACTATTGAAAAGTCAGCATGTAGAAACATAAACAAAGAATGATAAAGACACTTAAATGAAAACGTACATTTCGTTGAAATTAAAAGCTGACATGTAAACTAACTATAGTAATTTTTTTATGTATTTTTATTCAATGTTGTTACTTTCAAAGAAACTTTTCAATTAAAACCTTTTTGGTATTGTTGGAGGGCAGATTTGTATATTTGTTTTTCTAACCAACACTATTGCCTAAATAGTTATATCGTTAATACAATTATAAAACAGGCTCCAGGGCGTACCATGGTACCGCCTGTATTGGTCACATGATCTACATCATCGGGGGATTCGACGGCATGGAGTACTTCAACAGTGTCAGGTGTTTTGATGCCATTCATAAAATATGGTCCGAGGTTTCACCAATGAACGCGAAAAGGTGAATATTAATGTCAGCTTCTGGCGGATGTGTGCTTAAATGGAGACAGATGAAAAAGTTGTTTTACTAGTTATGTTTAGTATTCGTGAATTACGTCTTTAAGGAGCCCATCATTAAAGATACAATATTAGGTTACCATTTTGATTAAATGGAAACAACTACATCAATTTTATTGTAAATACATATACTCGATTGTTTGTCTTTCTTACTTCCTAGGCATAACAGTAAATACCGAGCGCTCAATGTTTCTATACGCGTTTTTATAGGCTGCTTTTATTTTTCTCACGTTCTAATTATGTGTTTCTTTTTTCTTGCAACTTATACACTGTTCATTACCTCAAATTATAACCATGACTGTTTCGCCTTATCACATGGCATTAATAGTTGAGTTTTATATTAAATTTGTATCGCTGCTGTGCTTTGTATAAGTCACTAATAATGTTTTGTTCTGTTCTACCTATGTGATTTGAAAATGTTATTTAACAATAATGTCATTGTACATAAACATCGTTGGGAACACTTACTATTTCACTACTGAGAACAAGTGTCCTTCCAGTTTTAGTCAAACTTTAATGTTTAGACATATCGGTTTATATTTAGTAGCATTTACATGAAATTCTTTTCTTCACAATATTGCTCTGACGTCAGGTGTTACGTCAGCGTCGCTCTGCTAGACGGCCTGATTTACGCCATGGGGGGATATGACGGCCATAACCGACAGAACACCGCCGAGAGGTACTTCCCCCGGAAGAACCAGTGGTCCCTCATCCAGCCAATGAACCATCAGCGCAGCGACGCCTGTGCCGCAGCTCTTAATAGTAAGTACATCATCGTCATCGTCATCTTCGTCCTTCTGCGCCTCCTCCTCCTCATTATCATCAACATCATACTTATTCAGCGTTCGCTATCCCTTTCTCATCGTCATTATTATCATCAACATATTCGTCGTTACTTGCCATCGTCAATGATAAGTTGCATTTTAAATAGTAAATGGTTGCTTTCACTTATATTCAGACCGGATCTACATCTGCGGCGGCTTCAACGGCCAGGAGTGCCTGACCCACGCCGAGTGCTACGACCCCCGCGCTAATCAGTGGACCATGCTCACCCCTATGAGGAACCGACGGAGCGGCGTCGGCGTCGTAGCATACAGGTACACGTGCGCTTGAGAACAACCAGTACGCGACATTTTTGTACAATAGGTATTTTGAAATTACATGTTTATTCGAACGTTTAGAAGCATATTACGTCATTTCGAAATACGTTAAATTCTAAAATCAAAACTGGGTTTCTTCTGGGAAGGAGTTTAAGTGTTAAAACCAGGAAAGTTCTTCTGTAATACGGTAAACCAAACACTGTAGTATGTACATTTTCTTCAGGGATCAGATTTATGCCCTGGGAGGGTTCAACGGAATATCCCGGATGAACTCGGGCGAGCGTTTCAACCCCGTCACCAACACTTGGACAGCGGTTGCTGATATGTACAGCCCACGTAGCAACTTCGCTATCGAGGTAGCATACACATTCTAGAAGCCCTATTCGTGAATCTGTATCACGAGAACTGCCTTTTACGCTACATTATTTTCAAGTTGCAAAAATAATAGTAACGTGATATCCAACTTCAACGCGGTCAAATACCAACTGATACAATATTGTGAAAGTATTGTGTTCAGTAATCATTTCGATTTTTCTTTTTCTAAAAAATGACACAGAAATTCAAATTCATTCAAACAAACGTTTCCTTTCTAATAAAACAACGCACTCATAATTAACTTGCTTTTAATTTCCTTTATACCCAACAGTCTTTCTACTATGTCAGCGTCTTGGTTATGTTTCATATCCCGTACTGGGTTAAGAAGGAAATTGAACAACGTTAATACACCACTTTGTTTAGGTTAGGCCTGCTCGATTAAGATAAATATGTTTCTTAAAACTTTTTAGTTAAAAGTAATATAATTGAATGAAGCAAGTTTGACATTGTAATTTGTTGTGAGCGAATGTACATTAAATCATTAAGTATATATATATTAAAATATAAAAATGTGTTTGCAAAGAAAATTAATTTGTACTTATCCTACATGTGATTGACTCTGCTCTGTATCATACAGGTGCTTGCCTTTGTTCTATCATACAGGTGCTTGACTCTGCTCTGTATCCTACAGGTGCTTGCCTTTGTTCTATCATACAGGTGCTTGACTCTGCTCTGTATCATACAGGTGCCTGCCTTTGTTCTATCATACAGGTGCTTGACTCTGCTCTGTATCATACAGATGTTTGCCTTTGTTCTATCATACAGGTGCTTGAGCCCGGTTTGTATCATACAGGTGCTTGACTCTGATCTGTATCCTACAGTTACTTGACTCAGCTCTGTGTCATACAGTTGGTGCTTGACTCTTTACTGTATCATACAGGCGCTTGACTCTTTACTGTATCCTACTGGTGTTTGACTTTGCTCTGTATCCTACAGTTGCTTGCATTTGTTCTATCATACAGATGCTTGACTCTTTACTGTATCCTACTGGTGTTTGACTTTGCTCTGTATCCTACATGTGCTTGACTCTGCTCTGTATCCTACATGTGATTGACTTTGCTCTGTATCCTACACGTGTTTGACTCTGCTCTGTATCCTACATGTGCTTGACTGCTTTTTATCATACAGATGATTAACTCTGTTCTGTTTCCTAAAGTTGCTTGCCTTTGTTTTATCATACATGTTTAACTCTCATTTGTATCTTCCAGGTGCTTGACGACATGATATTTGTCATCGGAGGCTTTAACGGTATGACAACCATCTTTAACGTGGAATGTTACGACGGTTGTGTGGACGAATGGTATGTAATCGGATGAATGATAGAAGTTATGCCATTTAACCCGGCGCTCGGCCGATGTTCTCGATTGTTAAGCATAGTCCGGCGTTTACACACAGTTCGAGACTCACCGGAATACCTCATTTCGAGGTGGTGACTTCCGAGGTGTTCATATAGTATTAAAGGCATGTTCTTTCAATGACTTCAACTTATACAAATCCTACAGCCTTTGTTTTTGTACATTATTTAATGAAACTACGAACGAGTGTTCGTTTATCGTTCCTTCTGGTAATGACATTGGCCGATTTCTCAAAAAGCACCTTGATCATAAGAAAATAATATAAAATGGAAATTCATACTTAATGTTTACAATATTTTTACTCCACCGGACCACCTCGGAAGTCATCACCGGACATTTTCTTAACACCTCCAAATGAGGTGGTCCGGTGAGGCTCGTAACCGTGTTACAGTTTGGAGACAAATCCCCCGATATTGGGCACGGTCTTTACGGGGCCCAAGGTGGCCGGCCGGCGATCTACCGATTGTTCAAGATTATTTTTTTCGTCCGTCTTGAGTCGGCTTCCGGCCCGCACTCGCTTGATATCCTGGCGATGCTCATGGGACACCCATGCTGTTAACATGCCGATGTCTGCCGGATTACCGGCCAGCCACCTGGAGGTGCCCAACTGGGTGTTGTTGTAAATACGCTTAAAACATGAAACAACACGATTATAAAACAAACAACATCAATTTTGTGTGTCAAAACCAATGAGTCTCGGAGTGCAACAAATCGTTCGATGAACAATGCCAATACTGGGGGCTATTGGAACGGAAGGAGCGAAAACAACACCACAAGACCCAGGAATGATAACTACAAACAGCGGGGACGAGGACGAGGCGGAAACAGAGGAAGAAGGCGGGCTTTATTAATGGTCTGCAGGATTTTGGAATGTAAACAGTTGGAATCCAGATCCTGACTCAGTAAATTCTGTATTTAGGGAAGCTTGTATTGATCATTTTCATTTAGATGTAATTGGTGTAGCAGAAACCCATTTAAAAGCTGAGGAGTCATTATATTTTGATAAATATGTTTGGTTTGGTAATACTCGAAAACATTTACATAGAAGAGCTTTGTCTGGCTCGGGGGAGTTTGTTTTTTGGTAAATAAAAATATGTTTAATTATTTTGATATTGTTATTGAAGATAATGAAGATGAAGATATTTTGTGGTTGAAGTTAAATGAGAAAAACACTGATTTTTCTTACTATATATGTGTTTGTTATTTGCCACCAAAATACTCAACGAGAAATGTTGATGCATAATCATTCTTTGATAAATTATTAAGCAAAATTTATATGTATCAAAACGAAACCAGTGTTTTCATATGTGGATATTTTAATAGTAGACGTGGTAAAGATGCAGATTTTATTGAGGGAGTTGATAATATCCCGACGAGGAACGTAATATATTTTACAAGTAATGAATACGGTGAATTGTTTTTAGACTTTCTTATCAATGCTTATTTGTGTATGTTGAATGGAAGAAACAATGTCAACAATAATTTTACATGTATTAGAAAACAAGGCTCATCAGTTGTTGATTATTGTTTAGTTAGTCACATTGGCTTGCATTTGTATAATGATTTTAAAGTTGTTAGCCCATCTGAAATTGTGTAGGAGATTGATTTTCAACAACCAGTTGGCATCCCTGATCACTCACTCCTTATTTGGAATATTAGTCATACATTTTGTCCTTTCAAGATCAAACGCCAAATTCATTAAGAGTGGAACAAGTTAAATTTTTAACTGAAAACATGCCAGAAAACTTTTTGCTGGACTTTTTGCAGGATGACAATACTATTACACAACTTCTTCAGTCTGTAAATGATATGGAGCAATGTTTTAGAACTCAAGAATGTATTGATAATGTCTATATGTCATTGTGCAACACTTTAAAGTCTGCTATGTTTGAAAAGATCCCACATAGGTCAGTTGCTTTTAATAGATCAGTTTCAGATAGGAAACGCAAGATAGGGAAGATAGGGTGGTGTGAAGAACTGACTGTTTTATGGAATGAATCGTGTATAGCTGAAAGAAAATATATTAAAATGCTCCAATCCTAATGTTAAAAATCGACTCAAGATGCAGTTTAATACCCGTAGAAAATCATTTAGTGCTGCTGTACAACATGCTAAGCGTATACATCGCCAAAAAACTGAAGGAAGAATTATTGTCATACGTTGATAATGATCGTGACAAATTTTGGAAGTCAATTGGAAAAGTTGGCATCAATTCAGTTAAGAACAAAGGTATACCTATGGAGATTGTTGACGATGATGGATTTGTTAATTCAAACCATAATAAGGTTTGGTAAACTTGGAAGAATAGTTTTGAAAAACTTTTTAACGATGGTGCAGGTGTAATAATAATATAAACACTGCCGAAATATGTATATGTGCCCGAGTTTAACAATAATATATCTATGTTTGAAATAGAATTAGCTATTAAAAGTGCTTGTAAGAATAAGGCCTCAGGGTTAGATAGTATACCGTATGAAATATTTAGAAATAATACTTGTGTTGTAATTTTACATAGACTTTTTAATGTTTGCTATGAAACTGGCAAGATACAACGTGAGTGGGCAAAGGAATTATTAACCCTATTACACAATCTAATATGGTAGATCCTAAAAACCCAATGTCTTATAGAGCTATCACTCTAGAACCAACAATGTATAAGCTGTATTGGTCAGTATTGAATAATAGACATTCAAAGTGGCTAGAAAGTAATAAACCTGTTATTAGAGGAGCAAAACGGTTTCAGAAAAGGGAGAACTACGATCGATCATTTGGCAAGTTTAACAAGTATTGTAGAATCTAGGCTTAAAACAAAGATAACTACATTTGCCGCATTTATAGACTTCCAGAAAGCATACGATAAAATCAATCGATCCGTTTAATGGAACCGACATGCAGAAATGGGGGTTAATAGTAGAATGTTGAGAGCAATAAAATCGCTCTATGAAAATGTACCATCCTGTGTAAGATTAAATGGATATATGTCTGACTGGTTCCATATTAAGATCGGTTTGCGTCAAGGGTATATCTTATCACCGATATTATTTAATTGCTTTCTAAATGACTTGGCAAACCAACTAAATGCACTTGGACTAGACATGGAACTTGATGATGGAACACACTTGTCAATATTGATTTATGCAGATGATGTTGTTATTCTTGCTAGAAATGAGCATGATTTACAATGTATGATAAACTGTTTATGCAACTGGTGTGATAATAATCATATGTTAATTTATATGAACAAAAGTAATGTTATACATTTCAGAACAAGTGCTATGCCAAGATGTAATTTTGTGTTCAAGTGTAACGATTATATATTGCACTATACGGAGAAATATACTTACCTTGGTGTGTTAATAAATGAATTTCTTGACTATAGTATTACAGAAAAATGTGTGTCAAAAGCAGCAAGCAGAGCACTAGGTCTTCACATTGCAAAATTTAAGGCAATTGGAGGTATGCCGTTTCATGTATATTCACAATTATATGACGCATTAGTCTGGTCAGTAATTGCCTATGGCGCTGCGATTTGGGGTACTAGAGAGTTTTCCTGTATAGAGGCCGTTCAAAACAGGGCTGTGCGGTTTTTCATGGGTTCTGGCAAATACACACCTAGTGCTGCTGTTGCTGGTTACATGGCTTGGGAACCAGTATTCTCTAGACAACTAAAATGTGTCATAGGTCAATTTTGTAGATTTTCAAAAATGGAAGATACAAGGCTTAATAAGTTAGTATATAAGCACTCTCAAAATATTGCAGGTAGACACCGTAGAAATTGGTGTTTTACTGTCCATGAGCTGTTACGTAAATATCATTGTGAAGAATACATAGATATGGATAATGTACATCTGCATAGGAAGGATATGTTAATGAAAATACAATAAAAGTTTGTAAACTACTATATAGATAAATGGATTGAACATTTGCATTGTTTATTTAGTGTGAATAGCACTGGTTATAATAAGTTTAGAACATATAGAAGTTTTAAACTTAATTTTGAGACAGATATATTAAGGTTCTGATTCCTTATAAACACAGATCTGTCTGAGCTAAGTTTTGATGTGGAGTTGCGCCCATTAGACTTGAAACTGGACGATATGAACGTTTAGAACTGTGTAATATGCCCAATCTGTGGAAATGGAGTTGAAACTGAGATGGATGTTTTAATTCAATGTCCATATTACGAGGACATTAGAAATGATTTGTTTCTTAGAGCTAATACTGTAAACGAAGGGTTTCATATGTTAAATGATGAAAACAAGCTTAGTTTTATTTTTTCCAATGCAAGTATTGTAAAAATAGCTGCACAATCCTGCTTCCTAATTTAAGAGAAACGTAAAAAGTTTTAGTATTGTACATAATTGACCAATTTTAATATATATTTAAACAAAAGCAACAAAAAAACAAACGAACTCTGAACACACGTTTTTATACTTTTAAGATATTAATCTAGTGTTCTTTTTATCTTGCAGTATGATATATATATATTTTATAATGTACAGATTTGTGACTTGTTATATATTTTAGAATGTTCAGATGTGACTTGTATATTTTAAAATGGACAGATGTGACGCGTTAATAGTCTCTTATAGTTCTTTTTAGAATGACCAAATGTTGTACTGATTTTATATGATGTGTATAATATGTAAATGTGGATGAGACTTAAATAAATAAATAAATACAATGTTTTTAAATCAATTATTTGTAATTAATTGTTTTTATCAAAATTCTTATAATTTTATATTTTATTTATTGTATATGTCATTGCAATGTTTATTTCTAAAGCAAAATGCCCTTTAAATTGATCTTGGAGTTCTGCGTAGACAAAGTTGCTTTAATTCTTTGTTTCAAGGAGAGAAACTATATAAGAATATAATTCATTCGCTTCAATCATACTGTAGTCCTTATTGCATTGTGAATGTATTTACCAATTGAGTAATACAATAAACATGTATTAACTAACTCTTCGTTTACAGAACGACGCTTCTGAATAACTGAATAACTTAATGTTCCAGAATTGTAACACTCGCTTCTCTCACTTGCAGGTATGATGCTTCCGATATGAACATTTACAGAAGTGCCCTCAGTGCATGTGTGGTTACCGGCCTCCCCAACATCCTCGACTACATCAGCAAGGACCGGGAAACAGAGCGCGGCCGGAAGTCGCGGCCCCAGACCGCGCAAGGCAACGATTAATCACGCTGAAACGAGCCACTTTAATACTGTGGTTTCATGTTTGCAGAATAAGAACGATCCTGTGATGTGCATGTTTAAACCAGTAAAATATATTTAAACAACGTTGTTTACAGTTGATTGAAAACGTTTACAAGGCTTAGATATGTTCCATCCAACTTATTAATATAAAATTGTTTTATAAGAACAACTTCTATAAAAAAAAAATATTGTAAAAGGTTGCAAGTCCTCGATAATTTCGATGCATTTCTGTGATATAGATCTTTGTTTTTACTCTGACAATGGCTCTGTATGATTGCTATAATTATGCTTTAAAAATGTGGTAAGCATATATCACTGCTGTGGGTAGAAAAAAAAATCACGGTATTATAAAAAGAAAAGAAAGAAATACATAAACTGTATCCGACCAGCTCGAAATTCTAAAACTATGTCTCACAGAAAACAATAAATTGCTTTCATTGTGTGCACTAAACACAGCTGACACAGTCACACACATCGGGATTTAAGAAATATTTATACATTTTTTTAATCACGGACTTTTGAAGATACATTAAACGGACTTTTTCACACATGTTTGTAGTTTTCTAGAATCTGCAAAAATTTAGAAATTAGCATTATTCAACATAATAGACTAGTGTCATTCGACCGTCTGATAAAAAATATGTAATAAAAAAATTGTCAATCTAGAAATTGATCCCTCTTAATAACAACAATGCAAAGAAAACATTCAAAACATTTGGCGAAACGAACATAAAATATAAATAAAACATTGACAAGTTCTAGTATATCCGCTATCTACACTGTAATGGTATATTATTTTGTAGTCGCTGCGACATTTCACCGCCATATGTTAAATAAAATGTCATCTTAAAATGTCCATTTAGCCTAAACATAAATCATAATTTTAACAGTAAATGTAGGTAGAGTGATTTTTTAAATAAAAATACACTTGTATATTGCCAAAGAAAACACGTGAAAGCATATCAGTTGAAAGGACCATAAACTTGTTTGAAAAAAGCTCTCCTATATACCTAAGACAATAAACAATATCCAAACTGAAAAAGGAGCTTCGACACGCCCCGTATTCAAAACCCAATATTTCCGGAACAAGGCCAGGGAACCCTATTTTCAAGACTGTTTTATTTTAGTATACAATGACATATGTATATGGGATATTTTCAACAAAATTTGTTGTTTAGAATAAACGATATTCGTTTTTGATTATTTATTAATGTTTTCACAGGCATATTAGATGCATAATTAACCTCCTTAAATGTTATTGTTTAAACGGTAACTGTAGATAAAGCGCGTTTAATCATTAAAACTGCTTTTGTATATTGCCAAACGAAACATTAAAAAAGGTACATTTAAATGTTTAGTTTTCGGATACATTGACACATAATTTTGCACATGTTTAAGAAAATAAATCTGTCGTTGGAAAGAAATTGTTGCGAACGTCTTTAAATTGAAGCATATTAGCTAACTTAATTTGGTTATTCTTATTTGTTTCACTTGATCTGTTTCAAGATCGTATACACACAGTTGAAGCTGCTGAATAAAAATGTACAAGGTAACTGTTTTGTTACTTTACGTACGATGTCGCGTTGCTGACGCCAGGTGCAAAGATTGTACTGAGTAGAATACTGTAATAAAGTAATGTCTTAATTTAAATCATAGTACCGGTATATACATAATGCTAATAAAGCATGAAAACCACTCAATAACAACCACCAAAAATGTGTGCACTTAATTATAAATTACCCAGACAAATAATGTCCATTTCGAAATCCTAATTTCTTGTCAGATACAAGATATACATGTATACAATTTTTCATCGTAATAGCTAACAAGCATTCAGTTCTATCAGTCCTTATACTTTTACTTTGTCTTCATGGTAAATATTCTACGAATACGTACACCCCAATAAATATAATAATTACTTGTGGTAAGCAACAGCTGTACTTTTGTTTGACATCGTTGTGGTCATTGTATCTAAATTAGCACACCGGATGATCGTGCTGATTTGGATATTTATAATACTAAAGATGGGAAAGAAAGAGAATAATTAATCAATGAAAATATGATGATGCTGATAATGGTTAGAAGTTGTTGTTGTTATTGATGATAATGATACTGGTTAAGAAGATAATTATGACAGTTGTGTCCAATGTCTGCTTAAAAGTGCACACAATTCATTTGCGCGAAATGATGGATTTCTGAACGCCTCGGTGAGTTTGTGCGTATTAAAACAAAGGATTGTCGTAATAACGCTGCACTTAACTAGAACTGACAGTGCAACCAGGATATGGCATCTTTTTACCATATTGAAAAGATATTAGGAACATAAATCTAAATTTCAGCCGTACATTTTTGAAGAACAAACAATGTCCCCTTGACAATAAATCACAATATTAACCAGTTCCGGTTCACGATTTTAGGAAAAAAGCAAAACATTAAATCGCTACAATTAAATCTTATATGAGTCCTAGGTCATGTCCCACACTGAAGGTATATAAAGACAGTCCGCTCCCGTATTTCCCAAACCTTGCACAGAAAGGGACTAACAGGCGCTAGAAACCACCGTGGCAAAATGCAGTCGAAATCTACCATCTCAGTGGGTCTGGGGGTGTGCTTTATTGTTACTGTTGTGCTGCCAAGAGCGGAGGCTTTTTGCATTGGGTCGGACAGTCCATCAGGTAAGTTGATTATCTTATTCGTTAGATGTATAATTATTACCACATATGAGTTAAGAGAGGTTTTTAATTTGCGGAACACAACAGTAAACGACCTTCTATATCCATGTACTTCTATGATAATGATGATGATGATTATTATGATGACGATGATGATTAAAACAATTAAAATTATTCAGATACTACCACTTTTAATACAACTACCAGGTCCACCACCACCACCACCACCGCCACCACCACCACCGCCACCACCACCACCACCACCACCACCACCACCACCGACACTGCAACCGCCACCACCTCCACCACCACCACCACCACCACCACCATCACCACCACCACAACCACCACCACCACCACCGCCGCCGCCACCACCACCACCACCACCACCACCACCACCACTATATCCACCACCACCACCACCACAACCACCTCCACCACCTCCACCACCACCACCACCACCACCACCACCACCACCACCTCCACCACCTCCACCATTACCATTACCATTACCACCACCACCACCACCACCACCACCACCACCACCACCACCACCACCACCACCACCACCACCACCACCACCACCACCTAAACCACCACCACCACCTAAACCACCACCACCACCTAAACCACCACCACCTAAACCACCACCACCATCACCTAAACCATCTCCACCATTACCATTACCACCACCACCACCACCACCACCACCACCACCACCACCACCACCACCACCACCACCACCACCACCACCACCACCACCTCCACCACTGAAAAAATTTATGATAATAATGTTATTATTATTATTATTATTATTTATTAAAAAATGAAAATGATTTCATGTAAAACAGAAAGATTGATTGTATATTCAATTTCACTTAACCCACATGAATGCTCAAACTAACATGCATTCTTACGCATGAACTGACACGATATATTCCATTCCAGGCCCTGGTTCGGACTGCGAGTATAAGGGTCACGTGATCGCTTCCGGCACCACCTACTGGGCCCCAGCCCCTCACTGTATGGACTGCACGTGCAACGGAGGGGTGATGAGCTGTTGTGGGTAAGGAATGTCAAACGCGACATGCATATTGAACTGAATTACCTTATATGACACTATATTGCTATTAATTTGTTTTCTTTACGTATTCAAGTACACGAATTGCCATTGATGCAATGCACAAATGGGGCGCATGCTCAAACCATATTTGTAAATTATTGTTACTTAAGCAGCGCCTAAGAAGCCCTTTTTAGTTCAATGTTAATTATATTTTGCTGGTATGCGATATAAACTAAATTTTAAATGCAGTGAAAAGGGGAAATAATATGTTTGAGTCCTGTTTATTGACGCACAAAATTGTATTGTGTCTTTAAATATTTCAAACACGTATTTGTCATAGCACAGAAATACGAATCCTATGCTTATCAGTGCAGTTGAAAAGCCTGCGTTATTGGCATCGTAACAGGTCCACAATGTATTCAGGACTCAGTTGTAAAGCCTGCGTTATTGGCATCGTAGCAGGTCCACAAGGTATTCAGGACTCAGTTGTAAAGCCTGCGTTATTGGCATCGTAACAGATCCACAATGTATTCAGGACTCAGTTGTAAAGCCTGCGTTATTGGCATCGTAACAGGTCCACAATGTACTCAGGACTCAGTTGTAAAGCCTGCGTTATTGGCATCGTAACAGGTCCACAATGTATTCAGGACTCCGTTGTAAAGCCTGCGTTATTGGCATCGTAACAGGTCCACAATGTATTCAGGACTCAGTGTTATGAAAAGTAAATTATGCTAAAACTTATTAGATAAATATTATATACAACGTTTGTTATATAAACAAGTACACAATTTAGTTTGTTATGTTAACACGTACACAATTTAGTTATGTAAACACATGCACAATTTAGTTATGTAAACACGTACACAATTTAGTTTGTTACGTAAACACGTACACAATTTAGTTATGTAAACACGCACATAATTTAGTTATGTACACACGTACACAATTTAGTTATGTAAACAGGTACACAATTTAGTTATGTAAACACGTACACAATTTAGTTATGTAAACACGCACATAATTTAGTTATGTACACACGTACACAATTTAGTTATGTAAACAGGTACACAATTTAGTTATGTAAACACGTACACAATTTAGTTATGTAAACACTTACATAATTTAGTTATGTAAACACGTACACAATTTAGTTTACCCATGTAATATACTAGTGGAGACGTAAATATGAATGTAAAAACGCACACTTCATCTGAAACCTGTTATATGTGTACTCAAATATTTACTAATTGTTTTGAAGCCCCATCTTATGTACGTTTCAGCTACGGGCTCGATCCGCATATTTGGATGTAAGCAAGTGGACCGAGCTGACAGCTGCCAACCGGAGTTTGTAGACGCCATTCATCCCGACAGACCCTGTCCCCACTTCCCGTGAACGACCAACATAGAAGGCGTATTGGCATTCCCTGTCCCCACTTCCCGTGCTCGATGAACCCAGACTTCTGTGCCATAATATTATATTGCATTAAATAAATAGCCGAATAGTGTATTTTTGCTTGCGTTATTTTTGAATGACCATACAAAACTACTTAGAGTTTTTAAACAAATTATTTCATTGCAAACCAAGTCGTATTTACCTGTTTCAACTGGATGCATCATTAACACAATATTGCAATAAATGGAAAAAAATGCCGATTTTTTTTCCGTAAATTGCAAGACATACGTGCCACACAAAATAACTTAAATTTTTGAAACATATTTTTTTTTCAAACCGTGGTGTTAATGTACTACCAGTATATTGTAAGAAATCAACATAAAATTACACTTCATTGCAGAACGGCAAAATAGTTTTCCGTATATTGCAAGACTAAAGTACTTAAAGTCTTAAAGCAAAATATTTCCTTGCAACGTGTATCATATTTAGTTACTTCCTCTGGATCGTAAAGATTCAACAATAAGGCAACGCGATATTGCAATATATTGTAAAATGGCAGAATATTTTGACGTATATTGAAATACATAAATACCATACTAAAGTATTAAAATATATAAAACAAAATTGCCTTGTAAATGGTGTCGGAGCAAAGTACTAGATCTAGCACTTAGGCACGTATAAGAGACTCATTTTGGTAACAGTTTAGACACTTCAGTTATATGCTATTTCATGTGATCAACATGCCCACTTAATCAAGTCGACGCCTACCCACATTTTTAAAACTTGACGTCTATTATGACATCACATAAGTACGTCTGTTGACGTTTGTAATTTGTAGAATGGATTATAATGGCATTTACT
Source organism: Congeria kusceri (assembly GCA_027627225.1). Classification (NCBI taxonomy): domain Eukaryota; kingdom Metazoa; phylum Mollusca; class Bivalvia; order Myida; family Dreissenidae; genus Congeria; species Congeria kusceri. The sequence continues at coordinate 56,513,402 of CM051038.1, read as the reverse complement.
AGATTGATATAGATTGTTTGGAAATAAATTGTCGCCCCACATATCGGTATAATATTAGAATACGATATATACAGGATTGCATTATAAACATAGTATACCCAGTACCACTGGACATGAAAACAAGAGGTTGTTCTTAGAAACGCACGTTGTCATATTCCCTTCAGAACAAGTTAATTTTGTAAAGCTGTGTAAGCTGTATGTTTTCAGACAGTATTAACTATTTTCCTCCGTATAAAATATGTTTTAAGAAGTACTGGATAATTAGGTTAATGATATGCACATGGACATATCCGCTTGTGCAATACATGCTTGTACATTTTATTGCACATTGGAACATGTTTTAATGTACAATACTTGTTGATCACTGTTTTTTTCTGGTCATTTTTATATAATATATAGTACGTCATATACCCAGTGCGGATGCAGGCTTTGGAAATAGAGGTTCATTAGCTATTACATATTTTGCAAAACATTGGCAGTTGAATTGCTCAATACCATAGTGAAGCTATTTGCGAGATACTAGACGTGTGCTTTTCTTCTGTAGAACATGATCTGATAAGAAATGTGACAAACGTATAACGTTCTGCACTGAAAGAGAATGTCTCCGTTATGAATCAAAGCGCTAAAGACAGAGCAGTTTCTCGCAATTGCGTAACATTGGACACAACTCACTCTATAAAAATGTTTATAGCAACACAAGTTGAAATTAAACAGAACAGATACGAAAGGTTTATTGTGAGTGTGTCTAAACAAAAATGTATCTACAGTTTTTAATATTGGAAATCAAGAATACAATTCAACGACTGTTACAACATTCGTTAGTATTAGCCAATTATTGACAATGTTAGTGATACTACATTTGGCACTTACGACCCGTTATGGTGTGTTGTGCAAATATATTGAAAATACAATAAAATTACAATTTTATATTAGAACAAGTAAATAAAATCAAATTATATGAAGTCACCGTAATTACCATATACTGTAATAATTTAAAATGAAAATCCCGACGCGTTATCAAGGACAATCTGGGCAATAAGAGAGGTATGCCATATCATATGTCACCTGAAAGACGTTCGCAACAATTTCAATCGATTTCTTTCCAACGACAATAAAATAAGATTCTAAAATATATATCGCCATTGTGTAGTTAGGTTAGTTTTCCTCCATCAATAATATCGTTTTGAATTGTATCTGTTGTCAAATGTGCAGCTAATGAATTGAGGTCCATTGTTAAAGATACGTCAGTAATTAAAACGTTAACAGGTGTGAAAACTAGACAACCGCTTACAGCAGCTAAAAATACTACGTACGAATTATATATGTAAGGCCTGTCAAAACACCGTTCATTGAAAATGAAAAATATTGATAGAAGGGTATGGAATATTTATACAGTATCAACATAAGGTGTATTTTGATGTCCCAATATTTAGGGACACAAAATAATTTAACTTTCAGATGTGTCCCAATATTAAGGGGCGCGAACAATAATTATTTTTCAAAATTAGGGGTGTCCCATAATTTAGTTAATCCCAATATTTGGGTAATTACGGTAAACATTGCGCATCGAGACGTGACTATGTTCTAGATTAATGGCTTTTCCCTAAATAAGTATTTCAAATAAACGGGAGGTAATTGCAATGAAAATGATAACTCACTGCACCGGTACCGTGAGTGATTGTATTCGTATATATACACTACTATTGATATGAATAAATGGCTCCGGTTTAAAAGCGCGGCGCGGTATTTTTGTACCAATGATCATGAGTTCGAGTCCTGCTGGTGATTATTTTTTTCAAATTTATAAAAGTAGTGTATAATATAGTTGATGACTCTGAGACAGACGCATCAAGAGAAGCGGATGCTGATGACTGAGGCCGACACAGCAAGTGAAGGGAGTGATTGTTTTTGATTTTGTCATTGTTCATTGTTCATTGATAAATAAGAAAAAACTAAGAAAATAGAGGAGAAAAAATTTAAACACACACTTTACAAAAAAGCAACATATATCACTTTATAAATTGAAACTAAAAATAAAATTTAACTAAAATGAGTTCAGACCAGATTCGAACCCGGTTCGCCGTCTTCAGCGCATACCACTCTTCCATTATTCTTTTGATTATAATTGTTTGTTTACCAATATGAATACTATGTTTGAAATGAATGACAAATTAACTCGCACTAAAAAATAGCAATTGCATTGATACCCCTATCAAATGGACTGTTTTGATCTTTGGTGTTTTAGAAGTTGTTGTCGGACTATACCGGTTTACAATACTGTGGTCTCGACTGCTTTGCTGCAATATCGTGTAGCAGGGGAGAGCACTGTGAGCATTTTGGTCATTATATTTTCTTACAAATTGTTAAACACATCCACTGCCTAACAATTCTATTAAAGAAGATGTAATGATTTTTCCTCTACATAATAGCTGAATTACGCGACACAATTTGTATATAACTACTGAAAAGTCAGCATGTAGAAACATAAACAAAGAATAAAACAGACTGAGCCACTTTAATAAAAACTTACAGTTCCTTGAAATTGGTGGCATGATCTGCAAGATCTACATCACCGTGAGGAGGGGGGTGGGGGGGAGGACAGTGTCAGGTGTTTTTGATGCCATTCAAAAAACATGGTCCGAGGTTTCAACAAATGACCCATCAATTAGCACTTTAGCCACACCCAATGCTTTGCATTGGCCGTTCGAAGGTAGTGACCCAAGTTTTAATCATATTTGATGTTTGCATCTTTTTCTTTTGTTTGTGATGTTTAATAAATCGTATACAGGCAGTACTAAAGGTGAAATTGGTAAACCAATTAACCAAATTAACCTAAAATCAATAAGATAATATTCATTAAAGAATACTTACATAGTCGTCGTTTCTTAATCATTCATAACATGCACGCCGTGTGAAGTTTTAATTTCAAAAATAGCTAAAGTATATTATTAAATGCTTTATTTTGTCGATTTATATTTTTTTCGGACTACTCCAAAGTAAAAGTATGGATATGTAACTATATGTAACAGTATGGATATGTAACTATATGTAACAGTATGGATATGTAACTATATGTAAAAGTATGGATATGTAACTATATGTAAAAGTATGGATATGTAACTATATGTAACAGTATGGATATGTAACTATATGTAAAAGTATGGATATGTAACTATATGTAACAGTATGGATATGTAACTATATGTAAAAGTATGGATATGTAACTATATGTAAAAGTATGGATATGTAACTATATGTAAAAGTATGGATATGTAACTATATGTAACAGTATGGATATGTAACTATATGTAACAGTATGGATATGTAACTATATGTAAAAGTATGGATATGTAACTATATGAAAAGTATGGATATGTAACTATATGTAACAGTACGGATATGTAACTATATGTTCACCAGGCTAGCTTTAACGTTGAATGGACTTGTTCACATGGATATGTAACTATATGTTCACCAGGCTAGCTTTAACGTTGAATGGACTTGTTCACATGGATATGCAACTATATGTTCACCAGGCTAGCTTTAACGATTAATGGACTTGTTCAAATGGATATGTAACTATATATTCACCAGGCTAGTTTTAACGTTGAATGGACTTGTTCACATGGATATGTAACTATATATTCACCAGGCTAGCTTTAACGTTGAATGGACTTGTTCACATGGATATGTAACTATATATTCACCAGGCTAGCTTTAACGTTGAATGGACGTGTTCACAGTGATATGTAACTATATATTCACCAGGCTAGCTTTAACGTTGAATGGACTTGTTCACATGGATATGTAACTATATATTCACCAGGCTAGCTTTAACGTTGAATGGACTTGTTCACATGGATATGTAACTATATATTCACCAGGCTAGCTTTAACGTTGAATGGACTTGTTCACATGGATATGTAACTATATATTCACCAGGCTAGCTTTAACGTTGAATGGACTTGTTCACATGGATATGTAACTATATGTTCACCAGGCTAGCTTTAACGTTGAATGGACTTGTTCACATGGATATGTAACTATATATTCACCAGGCTAGCTTTAACGTTGAATGGACTTGTTCACATAGATATGTAACTATATATTCACCAGGCTAGCTTTAACGTTGAATGGACTTGTTCACTTGGATATGTAACTATATATTCACCAGGCTAGCTTTAACGTTGAATGGACTTGTTCACATGGATATGTAACTATATATTCACCAGGCTAGTTTTAACGTTGAATGGACTTGTTCACATGGATATGTAACTATATATTCACCAGGCTAGCATTAACGTTGAATGGACTTGTTCACATGGAATTGTAACTATATGTTCACCAGGCTACCTTTAACGTTGAATGGACTTGTTCACATGGAAATGTAACTATATATTCACCAGGCTAGCTTTAACGTTGAATGGACTTGTTCACATGGATATGTAACTATATGTTAACCAGGCTAGCTTTAACGTTGAATGGACTTGTTCACATGGATATGTAACTATATATTCACCAAGCTAGCTTTAACGTTGAATGGGCTTGTTCACATGGATATGTAACTATATATTCACCAGGCTAGCTTTAACGTTGAATGGACTTGTTCACATGGAATTGTAACTATATGTTCACCAGGCTAGCTTTGACGTTGAATGGACTTGTTCACATGGATATGTAACTATATATTCACCAGGCTAGCTTTAACGTTGAATGGACTTGTTCACATGGATATGTAACTATATATTCACTAGGCTAGTTTTAACGTTGAATGGACTTGTTCACATGGATATGTAACTATATATTCACCAGGCTAGCTTTAACGTTGAATGGACTTGTTCACATGGATATGTAACTATATATTCACCATGCTAGCTTTAACGTTGAATGGACTTGTTCACATGGATATGTAACTATATATTCACCAGGCTAGCTTTAACGTTGAATGGACTTGTTCACATGGATATGTAACTATATGTTCACCAGGCTAGCTTTAACGTTGAATGGACTTGTTCACATGGAAATGTAACTATATATTCACCAGGCTAGCTTTAACGTTGAATGGACTTGTTCACATATTTTTCTATTTTTGAAACATGTCATTTAATGTCTCAACTTCAAAAACTGAACTAGTTCGACTTACCAAATACAAATATTATATAAAGGAAAATATATCATTTGCCTTCGCCAGTACTCGAACCTACGACGGCTGGGATAAAAATCTGTCGTTCTAACCAGTGAGCCAATCTCACTAGCGATCTTTGCAGTGAATATTTAGCGCTGTGAAGTGATACACGTGTTTTCCAAAACAATATGATGAAAAGTGTTACAAACGCTTTTTAATTTTATCGATTTCAATTGATGAGTTTTCAAGAACATCACTATATTACTTATGTATTGCTTTGTCAGTAGTTTTATATTGCTTGTTTGTATATAACGTTTTTTTTTTGGAATCTATGACAACATATTTGAAAATTATCAATATATCGATCTATGAACAGATCACTTTAAACTTGCGTGCGTTCACATGTTTAAAACACATTGATTGATGGCCATTTTCACGCTAAATGAACAGAACAGAACATACATTTTATTAGCGACTTGAACAAAGTATATCGTCAAAACCAATCCAATACAAATCAGCTAATGTCATGAGATAGGGTAAAAAGTCCTCGTAAGGAGACACGATAATTAACAATATAATCTATTGGAAAAATACATAAATAAATCAATAAATCAATGTGCAATTTGTATAAAGAGGGTGAAACATGGAACTTCTAACAGCCAAAGTATGTTTTATAAACCTGGCGGTGTTAAGTAACACAGTCCTTTTAGGAGTATTCAGTAGTTCAAGAAATTTAGACATGAATGATTTTTTTTAAGAATTATTATATAATATATATACAATAAAATTATTGTTTATGAGGTTAAGTTAAGTTTTATTTACACTTACATGTTTTGTGAATAATTCTGGGCCAAGTGTGAGGTTCGTGCGCAAGTAAACCGGTTTAAACCCCCAAAGCTTTGCATTTACCGTTCCAGGGCGATGATCCCAATTTTATTCATGTGTGTTTTGTGTTTGTTATGTGTTTTTGTGATATGCTGTGTAATTTTTTGGCAACTGGTCACTTGCCATAAATAAAGGACGTCGGGCTGCTAATAAGAGTTCTCTCCTGCTGTCGCAAATGGAGTTTTGCTTTGTTTATATTTAGAAATATATTTCTTTCTTAAGTTTTTAAATATAGGGCAAATACATATACAATGAAATTCATCTTCATTGTCATTTTTGTGACAAAACAAGCAATAACGTTGATTTCTTCCGATTCTATTTCTACTACAACGACCTGTTTGGATTCGTAGAGGATGTTCCGACAGTCTAAGCATACAGAAGAAAAATCTTAGATTATTGGGCAAAGTGTCAAGATAACCTTCATACTCAACTTTGTTTAATGTGTTTATAGTTTTCAAGCACAGCGTTTCTTTGTATCACCATATTGCCCATTCTTGAATAAATAAATCAATAACTAGTTGCTTAAGAAGTTGCTCAATGTTCTTACAATTTTCTAAAACATATGAAAAACCATAATCGTTTAACAATTTTCTGACATTGGAAACCCAATTTATTAACCATTTCTTACAATCTAAAAGAGCTTGGTTGTACACTGTTTTCAATATAATATTAGCAGTGTTTAATAATTTACACCAATATATTATTTTAATATATCTTGAAATATACAAAAGTATTATTTTCGTTTAATCAGAGTTCACTTTAAGACCCCATTTATCACAATATGTTTGCAAAAAATTCAAATTAGCTTGTAGCTCACTTGGTGTTTTGGGAAAAATGGCCATATCATCAGCAAACAACCAAAGTATAATACCATCACTAAGCAATCCTGACTCAACATTTTTTTGTAATTTAATATCTTCGACGAATAAAGAAAATAATTTCGGTCAAATAACTACCTCTTGCCTCAAGGCCACTGCGCATTCAAAGAAATCAGAGTAACTATTACACTTTAACACTGGATTTAACTTTCTGATATATGTCCCGTATTACTGTTAACAATTTACCTCGGATACCGGTGTTGAATATCTTAAACCATAATGCATTTCTATATAGAGAGTCAAAACATTTAAACATGTCAACATACAAACGTTTATTATCATTTAAATATTTATGTATTAGAGACATTAAAACAAAAATAGCATCAACATTAGAACGCCCTTTGCGAAATCCGAATTGCGCATCCGAGATCTTAGTGTTGTTATTACAAAATTTTTCAACACGTTGATTTATGACAGTAGTAAATAATTTTTATAAACGACTCAGTAAAGTTATACCCCTATAAGTATTTACATTATAAGTGTCACCTTTCTTGTAAATAGGAACAATAACTCCTTCGGTCCATTTAGGTCACAATACACTAAATAAATAAGTCATGTAGGGCTGTACTCTCTAAATAAATCAACAAGTTTAACTCGAATACATGTTTTTAGGTTTAGACACTTGCTTTGATATTCTTTTTTGAGATGTTGGTAGGGTAAGCATTGGTATGCACAAATAAATTACTGATATGTTTTAAGATTGGAGACTATAGTATGACACTTGCGCTGAGGCGGGTTACATTCAACTAGAAAGTAACCGCTAAAAAGATGGTGATAAAACAGTCAACTTTGTTTAGTGTCGAGTTCTTTCTTACATAATATATGACATACCCTTTTTATTGCTTAAATCAATTCAGCTTAGAATGCTCTTTACGAAAAGTATGGTTATGAGGGTCAATATGAACAAAATGTTGCATTTATTTTTGGTTAAAGTTATCGCTTTTACATTAAATTACATAAGGATTGGAATTAGTATCTTGTAACCTTTATCGGGGAAATAACCCGAGTTCAACATTTTTAAATATGTCGCAAACATGCGATGATATTATGTCGATGCTTTCAATAAAATAATCATACAACAAACAATCTCTACCCAATGATCCATACCTTAAAGACTTGACCGCGTTTAATATTTCATCGACCGTGGTATCCAATTCTGGAAACATATTATTTTGTGCCCCGAAATCATGGGTGCTAAAAAACTGCTCAGCGTCTTCATTTTAACAATGTGAAATATCGCTACTTAAAGACGAGAAATATTGATAAAAGCTGTCTTATGTAATATCATTGTTTCATTTTGTTTTGTTCTTTTAGTAACATTTCCAGATATTCACGTTTAATGCAATGTCTGGTAAGACGAAACACATATGAACAATTGAAAACATTGGGCGTGTATTTATTAAACATCCACGCTGGATCATACTGCAAACATCCAAGTATTTCAAAATGATATAAGTTAATTGTGTTGGCAAATTAACGTGTTTTGTCTATCGCCGAATGCACAAAGTGACATCTACGACATTTAGTCCTGTCTATGTGGTGTGTTTCAAATTCAAGCAGTCTGTATTACCACTTAACAATAACCACAATTATCGTTATTAATATCTCCTAATAGGTTTATTGTAGTCTTTATCCGCATGAACTACAATTCACGCAAAATAATACCGCCACGTGTATCACTCCACATTTCACAAAATCGCTATTCGATAATGACATAGAAGCTTCTTTGGTATGTTATATTATTACATTACAGGTAAATTATTTACATTTTAATCGACAATTATAATGAATGACGTCGGCGTTAGACCGACCTATTTTGATTCTAACATGATTTGACAAATAGTTTGCAATTGAAATGAGAACTATATTTCACTATGCTGCGCTCATGATCGGGACATTTTTGGCGTTGTTTACTGGGTAGATTAACAACGATAATTCTGTTCTTTGTGTATAGAATACTTGTAATGTTAGTGTAACACCTATTGACAACTTAAGATCGTATAGTGGTTTACATTTTATTGTCAACATCTAATAGCTACGGAGGCTAGGAAGGAACTCTCTTTTCTCTAATGCTACTCCTAGCTAAAGGCATGCAACCGACTACGTCATATACGCGTGGTTCCCCTGGTCCAATCCGGTGCTACATATAGCGCAACCATGACCTGTATATGCAAGACCGTATTGTGTTACAGTTAGAATAATAAATGAAGATAATGACGAGGCATAAATTATACATTTATTAATTTGATAAATAACAGAAAACATAATTATATACATACTAAGATAAACAATTAAACAATGCATCATTATGCGCATTGAACATTTACATTTAATTTATACATGTATTTATGTTATGAGGTTTGAGTTAAGAAATAATAATTTTTCTATCATAGTTTGTTGTCGAATAACCCACGGTCAGGAGTATAGATGCGTAGGAATTAATGACGCCAATGAATCATTACAAAACAATATGACATCAGCTTCAGTCATAAACATTGAGCGAATAAAGTCAGATTCATTGATTAAAAACAACAACAATAAGACGTAATTTTTATTGATGCTGCAGTGATAGTAACATGCTAACAAACACAAATGAATTAAAAATGTCATAACGTTTACATTTTATGTAACTGTCATTATACAGTGTATCATTAAATATGTGGTTTTTTTGTTGAATACATTTTACAGAAATGGTAAATTTGTTACGATTTTGCTAAAGCACGTGTTAACACGTGTATTTTACTGTCAATTTTGGCGAATTTTTCAGAACTATTAAAACAAATTAGGCTCATTTTCTGCAAATACAAATGCAAGCTATATTTTCAGTTTCGGAACAATTTTTTCATGCTGTTTATTGGCAGTTTAACAACGGTAAATTTAGTTTTGGTCCATAGAAAACAATGAGCGTTTCATTTAAGAATATGTTGTATTAAATTCAAATATTTTATGAGATCATACTACAACTTGACAGGATGGCCATTAGCGTACCGGTTATTAGAGTGCATTCTTACTGCAAATTCCTAGATTACAATAATATGAAATAGAAATTGACGAAAAGTAACGCAAATAAATCTATTGGATTAAAAACAAGTAAAACAGATTTCTTAATTTAAAAGTTTAAAAATTGTATGTGTGCCTAAATTTCTTATTGTTATTATATAAATAGGTTTACTAAAACTTTTACGAAATAAATTTCAGTTGGTAAACATCACTATACATTTGTGAGCTTTAAAATTGTACTTTTGTGTAACATGATTTGCTTAATAATGCCATAAAAATAATAATGAATGAATAGTATGAAACAATGATGCAGGAAATAAACGTGAATAACGGAGTTTTTTTCATAATATCAACTACCATCAGTGTTTTCATGAGATGAAGAAAACATTCAATAACCAGTTCGAGTGTGGCTCCGTTTATGTTTGGGTATATCCAACACAAATTGGACAAGTTATATTTGGATATACACATTACATATTGGAAGCGTTATCTGTTGGTATACACATGTCCGAATATTGTTATCTTTGGGTATCCTCAACACAGATTGACAATGTTATGGTTGAGAACAAGCACCATATCGACATAATAATCTTTGGGTAAAAAAACAACAGATTGGCGATGTTATCTTTGGCTGAAACATCATACACTGAAAATGTTATCTTTGGGTAAACCATAACAAACTGACAATGTTATCTTTGGGTAAACCATAACAAACTGACAATGCTATCTTTGGGTAAACCATAACAAACTGACAATGTTATCTTTGGGTAAACCATTACAAACTGACAATGTTATCTTTGGGTAAAACATCATAGATTGACAATGTTATCTTTGGGAAACACATCATAGATTGGAAATGCTATCTTTGGGTAAACATCATAGACTGACAATGGTATCATTGGATAAATCATCATAGACTGACAATGTTATCTTTGGGAAACACATCATAGATTGGAAATGCTATATTTGGGTAAACATCATAGACTGACAATGGTATCATTAAATAAAACATCATAGACAGACAATGTTATCTTTGGGTAAAACATCAAAGACTGACAATGATATCTTTGGGTAAAGCAACGCAGATGGACCATGTGTTCTTTGGGTAAAACAACGTAGATTGTAAATGTTATCTTTGGGTGAAACATCATAGGCTGCCAATGCTATCTTTGGGTATACATCATAGACTGACAATGGTATCATTGGATAAAACATCATAGACTGACAACGCTATATTTGGGTAAAATATCAATGAATGACAATGCTTTCTTTGAGTAAAACAACGCAGATTGACCATGTGTTATTTGGGTAATACAAAATATATTGTCAATATTACCTTTGGGTAAAACAACATATATTGGCAATGTTATCTTTGGGTTTAACATCATAGATTGGCAATGTTATTTTTCAGTAAAACATCATAGATTGGCAATGTTAAAACAACGTAGATTGGTTGTTAACTTTGGGTAATGCATCATAGATTGCCAATGTTATCTTTAGGTAAAAACAACGCAGATTGACAATGTGATATTTGGTAAAAACAACGCAGATTGACAATGTGATCTTTGGGTAAAAACAACGCAGATTGACAATGTGATCTTTGGGTAAAACCAATGCAGATTGACGATGTGCTCTTGGGGTAAAAACAACACAAACTGGCAAGGTTAACTTAGTGTATATCTTTGTGTATATACAACACAGACCGGCAATGTTATGTTTACTTATACACAACACAGACTGACAATGTTATCTGTTGGGAAACAGAAGTTCAACACTTTTATGGACAAACAGAAGGGAGGCTGGCCATCTCATTGTCGAAGTCCAGCGTCTGGTTTGTACATTTAAAAATCTCCAACTAATAGGTCTGTTAGCAGGAGACATTGCTCGCAGGTTGGTGCAAGTGCACTTGTTGCTGAGTACACTTCCTGTAACACTCCCCCCCCCCCGATATTTAAGTTAAATAAAGATTTAAATGTTTATTAATATGCTTCATAACAAAGGACTATATTTTGTGTGAAATGGGAATTCGGGCGTATTGCTTTTAAAAGTGGAGTAATACAACTTCGTGTACAACATAAGGGGAATAGGACAAATACAAACCGTGATGGACGGCGTGGCAAGAACTACAGGTACTGCTAACTTATACAACGACCCGCTGATGTGAAGGGCCTGGAGGTTGATGTTTGTTAAGAAGGCGTTCGTTGAAAAAATTCTCATTGGGTTTTCACTCAGATAGATGTGTTGTAGATTGGGTACATTCTGAAACGCTCCGTCTCCAATGCGTGTGATGCCGTTATCTGACAGATGATGGCCAGGACATTGTTCGAAAGATATTCGGAACTTCACGATGTCCCATATCACACAACGATAGAAATCGAAGGTCGAACATGGTGTCATTTCCACATTGTTTAAATGATACAGATGGGTTAAATAAATAGCTCGATGATTTATCAAGATATTTTAGACTTTGCTTGCAAGACACACCATTGAAATCCCAAACATGCGTACGCACAAACCGAAAATCGTTAAATTTCATTAGCTGTACATCAGAAGCCGCAATACTGTCCATTAAACCATCGAATATATATTGATTTTAACGTTATATTCGATAACGCTAACGGGCGCTGATTTAAGTTTACAAGAGTAATATGCAGGTCAAGGTCATGTGACCTTAAGCGTTCTGTAACGGAAGGATCTATTGACGTCAGTTTACTGTAACGTAGATCGAGACTTGCATTCAAGTTAACTCGATTAGTTTAGTTTAAACCTATTTATTTTAGCTCGATTGCATCGAAAGCCGAAGGCTTATAGAGACACTCTCGAGTCCGTTTCCTGGGTAGAACCAGTACTTGGTGTCTTTGGGGGAGATCTTGAGAACGCTCCCAGTAAGGTTCGAACCCGGGACCTCCCGATCGCTAGGCGGACACCATATCCACTACGCCACCGTAATCTCATTATTGATTGCCTGCCTTTCGTGTTTTAACCACAGCCCGCTTGTGGCTTCTGGTGGGTGGGGCGGGGGGCTTCGCCTCCTATATTCCCCGACCAAGGGGCAGCCGCTCTATGGAATCACAGTCTCACTCTGACATCCTCTATGGTCTTGGCAGCTATGCCGTGTTTCGTTTGCATGTGTCTATTCCAAGATAAAAATTTAATAAACAAGTGTCATCGTTTAAAGAAACACGCTAAACCTGTACATTATGATCGCAATGGTAATATAATAGTTTGGGGCATTAACATATTTGAAAACAGGTGTAAAGGTAACTTTCTGTTTCACACTAGCAGAATGTCAAGTATAAAGTCATGAACTAAAGATGTTATCTTGTAAATCAAACATCTACATTTGTCCCTGCATTAATTCTTGATTTTGAACTGGAGTTGTTCTGATTGTATAATGTTTTTCCCTTACATGTTGAACCTGTCTCAATTCTGACAGTTGATAAGATAATCAAAGGGCTAGTCTCCGACTACAACGTTTTATACATGAACGGAATATTTTCGAATTTAGAAATGCATACTAAAGAGAAAGATTCAAATTCGCACACTGTTTGTTTCGGTGATATCTAATAAAACGAAAAACACAACTCGATAGTCGATGGAACTAATTTTATTTTCTATTTTAGCTCACCTGAGCACAACATGCTCATGGTGAGCTTTAGTGATCGCATTTTCTTTGTCGTCTGCCGTTCGCCTTTCGTCGTCAAAATTTACGCTCTATAGACCACATTTATAATTTAATCTTTATGCTACTGGCTCAGAACATTTGTTCCTATAATATCTCAAACGAGTTCGAAAGTGGGTCATGTGGTGTCAAAAACTAGGTCACTAGGACAATTGAAGAAAAAACTTGTGAACAATCTGCAGGCCACATTTTTTACCCAATCAGCTCTGAACAATTATTCTTTTGGGCGCCCGTAAACCGGTTTAAACCCCCAATGTTTTGCATTGACCGTTCCAAGGCGATAACCCCAGTTTTATTCATGTGTGTTTTGTGTTTGTTATGTGTTTTTGTGATGTGCTCTGTAGTTTTTTTGCAACTGGTCACTTGCCATAAATAAAGGACATCGGGCTGCTTGGGTTTCTCTTGCTGTCGCAACTGAGTTACGCTTTGTTTATATTATAATATCTCGGTCGAGTTCGCAAATGGTTTCGCTCCGTTGCAAAACATGGCCACCAGGGAACGGGGCTGTTTTCCTGATATGGTTATATTGAAAACATTAAATATCTACTTGTCTGTAACCACTGGCTGGTTTTCAGAACATGTTCATCGAAATTTTCCTAGGCTGACCATCTAACTTATTCCTTCAAATCGTTATGATTTGTTAGAAACATGGCCGCCAGGGGGAGGTGCAGTTTTTTTTACATGGCAATATAGAAAACTTTGAAAATCTTCTTGTCAGAAATCGCTTGCTGGGTTTCAAAATAATTTCACAGAAATGGTCCTTGGGTGACACTACCAAATTCCTTCTAATCATGTTGATTCGTTGAAAAACATGGCCGTCCGGTGGCGGGGGAGTTTTCCTTATATGGCTATACAGAAAAAATGTAAATATTTTTGTCTGAAACTACTAAAATTCTTTTTTTTCAGAACCCGCATGCTGGATTTCAAACTACTTTTATAGAAATTATCCTTAAGTAATACTACTAAATTCCTTGAAATCATTTTGAATGGTTAAAAACATGGCTGCCAGGGGGCAGGGCAATTTTGCTTATATGGCTATAATGAAAAAAAGAATAAAATCTTGTCATTTAGATCTATAGAAACCATGTAACCCCGGGGCGTGGCTTCTTATTACCCCAGGGGCATTATTTGAACAAACTTTGTAGAGGACTACTATAGGACATTACATACCAAATATCATACATCTGGGCCTTGCGGTTTCAGAGGAGAAATTTTTTAAAGTCATTTTGCTATTTAAGTCTATATAAACCGTGTGACCCCAGGGGCGTGGTCAGTTTTGACCCCCCAGGGGCATAATTTGAACATTATTTGTAAAAGACTACTATACGATGTACAATGCTTCGACGTTGAAGTTTGTTGACATTTACGTGCAATGTGAGGTTTGGGCGCCCGTAAAACTGGTTTTAATCTCCTATGCGGAGACCCGGTGTTACTCATATTTGTGAATCGTGTTTGCGAAATGCTGTAATTTATCAACCCATTTTTAAATGAACAAAAAAAAAATGAATAAAGATTGAGATTTTTTTAAATATTAATATGATTATGCAACCGATAAAATGAATCAATCTAGTTTACAAATTCTAATCAGAATACTTAGAATTGCACGTTGCATTCATTGGTTCTTTTTGAATGCAAGCTGCGTCGTCACCGACACTTTCCGCTTGTATGGTATTATCTGTTTCAAGGAACTCTCTTCTAAACATAAATCCACTGTACGCGGAAAGTGCCGTCCTGGATTAGCCTGTGCGGACTGCACATACTGATCCGGGACGACACTTTGCGCACATCACTAAGCCCGGTTTTCCCACGACACGCCTCAACGTATAGTAGATTTAAGGTCAAATAGCCTGAACACCGACGGACAACTTTGTTGTAAGAAGAAATTACTGCCGCGCCTTTCTCAGTATCTTATTCCTAATGTGGCAGTTTGCGGTTTTGCACACAGTTCATGTACATGGACTTCCCATGTATGTATTAATAATGAACCACAAGTTTAATTATCGAGTGACAAAAAGTTACACATTCGTTATGCAAATAGCTCGTTTGTTTGAATCCGGATGATGACTTTTAATGTTTGTAATGACCTCTGCGGTTGTCACGTGCACACAACAGATACATAAACATGGACAATGTCTATGTTCCACGAAGATGAGATATATTAAAATTGAATAAATAACTGTAAATAAACTTAAGGCGTTTCATTGGAATAGAAACATATATTTATACCTCAATCTCATTTTACAGGCAAGTTACCAACTTTCTTTACATACAACATAAAACACGGAAAAAGACACAAACCAGAAACACTGGGTTTAACTGGTCTCCATTGAAGCTTCACGTTATTAAATGGGGCGTGTCGTGGGAAAACCGGGCTTAATGCAAGTGCATTAAGTGTTTTCCCGGATTGCAGTCCGCACAGGCTAATCCGGGTGGCACTTTCCGCTTTTATGGTATTTTCTGTTTCTAGGAAGTGTCTTCTAAACATACATCCACTGTAGGCGGAAAATGCCGTCCCGGATCAGCCTGTGCGGACTGCATCGGGTGATCCAGGACCACACATTACGCACTTGCGTTAAGCCTCAATATATTGAATACATAGCATTACCCCGGATTGACAGTCCAGCGCTCTACCAACCGAGCTAGCCGGGACTTAAAAGTGAAGAATGTCGTTTGCATTCATGTACACTAATGTACTGTAAAAAGCCACGTATTACTTTCAATGCAAATATCTTTCTCGTATACACTGTCAATGCTCTAATATTGTATGTGTATATGAATGCGTTATCTCGAAGTACAATTTTTTGCAAAAAATATAATTTATTACCCTTTCGTTAAAAAGAAAACAAATGGCTGTTGGAACAAACACAGACTTGTACAGAGTGCGAATGGCAAATTGTAATTGATGTTCATAATTGTGTATCTGACTACTGTTTATATTTTAATAGTCATAATGTTTAGTGGTTTATGTACTTAATATTTTGTTTGACAATCACTCTTATGATGCTTGAATTCATTAAAATGTACCCGAAACAGACCCTTAAAGAACATTTTTATGTTTCCGACGTGTTAAAATATCTTAAAATGCATTAGTACCTTACTTGAAAACTATATTAGTTAAATGAACATCTCTATGACAATGTGTAATCATATCAAAGTTTAAAGTCGATGTTTACAGCTAAAACATTGTCTTTATCGTGAAGTGGTTATGTACTTGCGGATAATTCTGACTGATGTAGGAAACTGTGACGGATAAGTGCGAACGTATAAAGGATAATTACCTAACAAACTGAAAAATAAGATATCTGTTCGTCCTATATATGAAATAATTTCTTTAAGTATTGTTATAGTGCATGTTCAATCATTTTTTCTAAACTGTCAGAAGATGTATCACAATATACACACTTAAACGTTGGCCTTTCAAATATATTCACAAGAGGGTCACTATGAATGCGTTCTATGATTTTATATTTTAAGGGTTTCCACTTTCATTATTTTGTACTATATATACTACATCGTCGTTAATAATAATTGATTTTTTTCTGTCTTTGAAAATTGTTTGGCACTCTATCAGGATAGAATTTCGAGCGATACCCATACTTCCAGCTAAATATTCGTCTAGCAAAAGCTCGCGATTTTCAACACAGGTTTTCATGGTTAAATTGTATATGTAAATACACGTTAAACATTGTCACTGGTGAACGAGCAAATTATACAATACAACTGGAATAAAAATAGAAATATATAGAGGTCCTTTATAGTCGTTCAGCATACATGTATATTTATTCATTTATATAGGATATTAGTCGGTTAGGTGTTTATTCGTCAGGCTTTATACGTTGGTTTGGTTTTTATCCGTTCCTAGTATACATTGCGTTCGGTTATTAACTAGAAATTAGGTTTTTATCAATTTTCTCGCATTTTGGACATTCGAACGAGTATCGTGTCCATATCCGATGGGATAACAACACAGTGTAAATGGGGTTTTGAAGCAGTATATGTTTGCTTTCAAACAGAGAAATAATATGGCAATTTAAAGCATCTAAGTATTTTTTAAGATGTTGTTATAAATATTTCAATTAAATGTCTGGCCTTGTTCCTCAGCATTCCATCTTACAACCGAATAATTGCTAGATGTAATATTAGGTATATTGAATTTACTACTTATTTGATCAATGGCGACGGATATTACAACCATAACATACCTGTACATAAGAAAAACATGCATAAAACAAAGTAGCCCCGACTTTCTATCCGCCATTTTTGCACTGCGTTAGGCCGTGGTCCGGTGTTTTGACGCCATAAACAAAACATGGTCTGAAGTTTCACCAATGAACGCGAAAAGGTGAGTGTCAATGCCAGCTTCTGGTGGATGTGTTCTTCAATTGAGACGGTTGGATGAGTGAGTTATTTATATTATTGGTGAGTTAAGTCTTTAAAGAGCCCATCATTAAGATAAAATATAGGTTACCATTTTGATTAAAGGGAAACAATATGTCAATTTTATTGTAACTACATGTATTTGTTGTCTCTTACAGCAAATGGTTGACATATCAAGCGTTCAATGTTGCTATACGAGTTTATATAAGATGATTCTAGTTTCGTCTCGTACTAATTATGTTTTCTTTTGTTTTCTTTAAACTTCTATACAGTTAATTACCTCAACAATCTTTACAATCTTTTTCTGACGTCAGGTGTTACGTCGGCGTCGCTCTGCGGATGGGCGGATATGACGGCCACAACCGACAGAATACTGCCGAGAGGTACTTCCCCCGGAAGAACCAGTGGTCCCTCATCCAGCCGATGAACCATCAGCGCAGCGACGCCTTTGCCGCAACTCTTAATAGTAAGTACATCATCGTCATCTTAGTCTTTCTCTTCCTCTTCCTCTACCCCCTCCTCCTCCTCCTTCTAATCATAATTTTCATGAAAGTCATTGTCATTATCATTTACATCATATTTATTAACCGTAGACCATCCCTTTCTAGTCAATATTATTGTCATCAACATATTCGTCGTTACTTGCTATCGTCAATAATAAGTAGCATTTTAAATAGTAAATGGTTGCTATCACTTCTATTCAGACCGGATCTACTTCTGCGGCGGCTTCAAAGGCCAGGAGTGTCTGTGTCACGCCGAGTGCTACGACCCCCGCGCAAACCAGTGGACCTTGATCACCCCTATGAGGAACTGACGGAGCGGCGTCGGCGTCATCTCATACAGGTACACGTGCACTTAATAATAACCACGACAGGACGTGTTTTTTTGCCGGGATATATTCGATCTTTTGATCAAAAACTGAATATCGAGCCCCGTATCAAAATTCAAAATTCAATTTTTGTTCAAAAGTCCCAACAGCGTTCCGACAGCGTCCTGATTCTCACGAATACGTATATATTCGAAGAGTCTGACGATGAGTCTGACAGCTAATGTACCTCTTCGTTTACAGGAACGACGCTTCTAAATAACTAAATTAAGAAAATATCCTACATTTGGAGCTAATTAAATGACTGGATGGCACCAATTATACAAGAGCAACATTTTAATTATTACGAGCTTGTTTTAACGGATGCTAATTTTGGCTGTTAATTGGCTATTTGGAACCTCGCCTTCTCAGAACAATGTAGCAAGCATGACCATGTATGTATTCTACTATTCAGAAGTGCCAATGATGCGCACGACCAAGCATTATAGGTTATGATCTTTGCCTCTGGTCGCCCTTTCTTATCTAATAAGATTATATTTAATATGTTCTTACTATTAGACAGAAAAATGTCTCCAGAATTGTGACCTGCGCTTCTCCCTTGCAGGTACGATGCTTCCGACATGAACCTTTACAGAAGTGCCCTCAGCGCATGTGTGGTTACCGGCCTCCCCAACATTCTCGACTACATCAGCAAGGACCGGGAAACAGGGCGCGACCGGAAGTCGCGGCCCCAGACCGCTCAAGACAACGACTAAGCACGCGGCAACGAGTCTGTTTAAGACTGTGATATCATGTTTGTAGAAATGACAGCAATGTTGTGATAATACATGTATTATGCATGTTCATTTAATGCGGTACAATATGTCAAACATCATTATTGATAAAGCTTTTACAAGGCGTTTAGCAATTTGGAAGCAATCTCTTAATTAAAATAAATCATGGTTTTACACAAGTAACGATTATAATCCATGTCCTAATAACTTTGTATACATTTTTTACTATCTTGTACAAATCCGAGCTACGTTCAATGCATTTGTATGATGTAAATCGTGTTCTTTTTCTGCAAAATACTATATGTGGTTGGTATGATTTAGGTTATTAAATATGTTAAAAACATATATCACTGTCGCTTGTGGCAAAAAATCCACAAATTCCAAAATAATATGAAAATAACAAAATGAAAAAAAGCAGCAACAGTAACAACACATGACAGTGTGGACATTGTAAAGTGGAAACCCTCTACACCCATAGGCACTTCCAACTAGACCTTTTTTTATTGCGATTTTCTCAAAAATGAAAAAATGACAAATCGCATCGGTTTCGAATTTTGCACAGCCCCATCATACACAATTTCCAATACATGTATGCTACAATTCTAACGCTTCAGTTATTATTATATTTCCTCGTGCTCTCCGGTAATTGTACGAGGAAATCGTGGTGTGTGTATAAATTCGATGCAGTTTATAATCAAAGTGTTAAACAGCGACATTCGAACCAAAAACACATTTAACCCAAATTATTTCATCAAAAGCACCATCCCGCAATAAGTAACAGATATTTCCAAAAATGTCAATCATATGCAATTTAACCTGCAATTGTATCCAATCATTGTACTTGGATATCACGCGATTAATATTATGCCTTTTTTACACAAAAGAGCATGTGGTAAACTTCTAATCTGTTCGTGATATTTGATGAATGTAAACAATAGTTTGGGAGGAGTTTAAAATGTTAGTGGCAAAACCTGGAAATGGCTACTGTGCAGTATACTGAACGCGCGCGCGCCATTGGTCTGTAAGAGGCCGCATTCCATTTACTTAAGTTAGGAGTAATTATTATCAGATAAATTTTCTCTTTATTGAGATTGAAATTTATCAACTCCTAATTCTCAATGATTTCTAAGCAAAATAAACGGAAAATATCGAAAACCTTTATTTCGTTTTGATATTATGGTTAATTTTTATTATGTTTTGTATGAAACACAATTTCAGATAAAGGAAAGTAAAACCATCGAAGTCTAATATATTATTTTGTGTTCTTGAAACTTTGGAGAAATTCGGGATACAAATACAGAAATTTGGGATACAAATACAGAAATTCGGGATACAAATACAGAAATTCGGGATACAAATACAGAAGTTATAACTGATTAAGCTGATTAAGCGAATTAAGCGAATGTCTAGTTAGAAGTGCCTATGGGTGTATATGTATATTTCCCATTAAGTGGCAAACATGCAAAACATATGTCACAATAAATGTCACAATAAATGTTATCTTTAAATATGTCCATTTAACCTAAACATAATTTGGAAATTCACCCTAATCGGCCGGAAAACAAGCGACAAATGTGGGTATTGTTTCACGATATATTGAGAGATTAGATAATGCAATAAGGCCAAACCAGAATTCAAGTCACTTTATGCTTACAACTGTGAATGTACTGGATTTGATAACAGTTATTTCCAAATTAAGCAGATTATAGTGACAAATTAACTTTAAATCAGATTAAAAAAAACAATACAATGTCGAATAAATGAACATATACGTTTTTGTATTGTTTAATCGTGTTGTGTTACATAAAACCGTCAAATGAACCTATATACATGTACTAATTGTAGTTTTCGGCTGTACAGTTTAAAACGATTTTTTTGTAGTTTTCGGCTGTACTCAGTACAGTGGAAAACGATTTTGTGATAAAAACTAGCCAATTATGCGTTTTACAAACTGTTTTAATTTCAAATTGAAGCATATAAGCTAACTTTATTTGGTTATGCTTATTTGTTCCACTAGATCTGTTTCAAGATCGTATACACACAGTTGAAGTTGCTTAATAAAAAATGTACAAGGTAACTGTTTTGTTACTTTACGTACGATGTCGCGTTGCTGACGCAATGTGCAAAGATTTTACTGAGTATAATATTTTAATAAAGTAATGTCTTAATCTAAATCATAGTACCGGTATATACATTATGCTTATTGTTCGTTAATCATTTATACATATCGTAAGCTTCCTAGAAAACTAAATGATTAAAAAAAGATCTTAAATTTTTTGCACTCAATTATAAATTGCTCAGACAAATAATTTTCATTTCAAAATTGAAATTTCTTGTCTCACGAGGTATACACGTACACACTTTCTCATCGTAATAGCTAACGAGCATTCAGTTCTATCAGTCCTTATACTTTTACTTTGTCTTCATGGTAAATATTCTACGAATACGTACACCCCAATAAATATAATAATTACTTGTGGTAAGCAACAGCCGTACTTTTGTCTGACATCGTTGTGGTCATTGTATCTAAATTAGCACACCGGATGATCGTGCTGATTTGGATATTTATAATACTAAAGATGGGAAAGAAAGAGAATAATTAATCAATGAAAATATGATGATGCTGATAATGGTTAGAAGTTGTTGTTGTTATTGATGATAATGATACTGGTTAAGAAGATAATTATGACAGTTGTGTCCAATGTCTGCTTAAAAGTGCACACAATTCATTTGCGCGAAATGATGGATTTCTGAACGCCTCGGTGAGTTTGTGCGTATTAAAACAAAGGATTGTCGTAATAACGCTGCACTTAAGATTGGAAAGAAAGAGAATGATTAATCAATGAAGAATGAGAAGAAGAAAATATGATGATGCTGATAACGGTTAGATGTTGTTGTTGTTGTTGTTGTTGATGATGATGATGCTGATAATGGTTAGATGTTGTTGTTGTCGTTTTTGATGATGATGATGCTGATAATGGTTAGATGTTGTTGTTGTCGTTTTTGATGATGATGATGCTGATTATGGTTAGATGTTGTTCTTGTCGTTTTTGATGATGATGATGCTGATTATGGTTAGATGTTGTTCTTGTCGTTTTTGATGATGATGATGCTGATTATGGTTAGATGTTGTTCTTGTCGTTTTTGATGATGATGATGCTGATTATGGTTAGATGTTGTTCTTGTCGTTTTTGATGATGATGATGCTGATAATGGTTAGATGTTGTTCTTGTCGTTTTTGATGATGATGATGATGCTGATTATGGTTAGATGTTGTTCTTGTCGTTTTTGATGATGATGATGCTGATAATGGTTAGATGTTGTTCTTGTCGTTTTTGATGATGATGATGCTGATTATGGTTAGATGTTGTTGTTGTTGTTGTTGATGATGATGCTGGTTATGAAGATAATGATGACAGGTGTGTCCAATGTCTGCTTAAATGTACATGAAATTCATTTGCGCGAAATTATGCCGTATTGATACGTATTGAAAAAAAATACGAATGTCGTGATAATGCTGTATTTAAGTAGAACTGACAGAACAACCAGGATTTGGCATTTTTTAAACCATATTGAAAAGATATTAGGAACATAAATCTAAATTTAAACCGTACAATTTTGCCGAACAAACAATATCGCATTTACAATTAATCACAATATAAACCAATTCCGGTTTACGACTTGAGGAAAAAGCAAAACATTGAACGCAAAAATAAAATCTTATATGTGTCCTAGGACCTTTAAAGTTTTCAGTCGATTCCACACTGTTAGTATATAAATACAGTCCGCTCGAGTATTTCCCAAACGTTGCGCAGAAAGGATTTAACACGCGCTAAAAACAACCGAGGACAAAATGCAGTCGAAATTTACCATTGCAATGGGACTAGGGGCGTGTTTCATTGTTACTACTTTGCTACCAAGAGCGGAGGCTTACTGCTTTGTGTCGGACAGTCCATCAGGTAAGTTAATTATCTTATTCGTTAGATTTATAATTATTATCACATATGAGTTAAGAGAGGTTTTTGATTTGCGGCACAACAACTGTTACAGTAAACAACCTTTGTTGTCTGACGGTTGCAGACCAGAATCCATGCACTAAACATTTCACGACCTAGGTGTGTGTTTTAATGCCAGTTATGAATACGAATATGAATGTGAATATAATACGATGTTGATGATGATGGTGATGATGATGATGATGACAATGGTCATGATGATGATGATGATTATGATGAGGATGAGGATGTTGATGATGTTGATGACGACGATGATGTTGATGATGACGATGATGAAAACAATTCTTATTATTATTGTTAAAATACTACCACTTATACTACTACCGGTAACACCACCACCACCACCACCACCACAACCACCTCCACCACTGATAATAATTCATAATGATAAAAACAATATTATAAAACTTGTTTTATTATTTAAAAATATTATTATAAAAAAAAAAATTATAATA